>JBBDHG010000065.1:2412500-2625000 GCA_037951165.1 Lophius americanus | reverse complement strand
GACCAGTAGTGTGAGGAAGAACTGGAGGATTATGGGAAATCTTGGTTTAGATATTTCTGACACTAGAGGGGAGCTCTATCTCCAAAAGTTTTCGGCCTTAATTTGTTAACCGTTGTTCTGATTCGGTCCAAATTTGGTTCGCATGAATCAACTTCAGGAGCTTCTTATCTTTTATTGTTTTGAATTTTGTTTTTACAACAAACACTGTTTCTGGACATAACTCAAAAACCATTGCATGGACCATTTTCAAATGTTATACCCACATAGACCTTAGTGTGAGGAAGAACTGGGTTGATGAAGGGAAAGGAAAGTTTCATATGCAAGCCATAAGGGGAGGATTACCTCCAGCGGTTTCTGGCACCGTTTTTCCGATTTAGTAAAAAATTTGGTTCATTGGAATCCACTCCAGGAGATCCATCTTTGCTTTAATCACATATTTTTACATTATAGTCTAATAATTCACATTTTAACACCTTTGGCAACTATTTCCTTGAAAAGTACCATGGATATAATTTCACATTTAATTTGAGGAGTGCAGTAACCGTTATTATAAACATTATTAATAGTATTTAAGGGTATTACTTGTACAGCGCAGGGGATTGGGGACTTTTTCGGGGATTCACCCTTGCTGTTGGTGAAGCCAGCATAGGTTAGGTTTCTAGTTTTGATAGTCTATATCAGGGATGGGGATAAAAAACGCCCCTAAAACATAAATAACGCATCTCAAACAAACGTGTTTTGCGTAGATAGACGGCGTCGGATTACGGTTGTGTTTTGGAGCGTACACACGTCAAACGTCCACATCTGAGCTCTTCTGTCATTATTGAATCAGCCGCTGTCAATTTCAAATGAAAAGCCCGCTTATGTCATCATGCTCGGAGGACCCCGAACAATCTCTGGCCTCTGAGTGTTCTCGGGAACATCGATGCGCTGCATGCTGCGTTCAGTGGAGCCACTGAGGTGGACACAGTGGCTGAAAAGTATGCCTCTAATTAAAGGTCTAATGTCTCCTCTTGTGCACGTCTTTTTTATTTCTTTTCCTGCCGATCTGGCTGAAGGGTAGGAACACTCGAGCACAGATGGACAAAAAGCTGTATGAAAAGACTCTTATTAACCTGTCATGTCCCAGACAGGTATCCATTAGGCTCTTTAATCAAATACTATATAGCATGAAATTGACATTTTCAACCCGCCGCCGTGCCTCCAGAGAAGCGTGGAAGTCAACAGACACTGGCTGTTACGCGCCGTCGCACTTTCAGCTGCTTCCACGTTTACTTTCGTTTGCTGTCATCATGCGTTAAAGACATTAAAGAGAGACCCTTTGTTTTTACCGGGCCGCATTGAAAATCAACGGTTCTTCTTACATTGAGCCGGCCGGACGCCATGACATGGTGGTTTCACGTAGAGTCAGAACAATCGCAGTTGTCTTAGCTAGAACTACGCAGTCGTCCCCGACAGCAAGGGGATTTCGCCAGAAAGCCCCCAAAACCCCTGCATTGTACAAGTATTACCCCTTATTAATCTCCTCAAATTAAACGTATGAAATTGTGTCCGTAAAAACTTTTTATTTGTGCAAAAGCTCCCCCTAGTGAGTAAAATACGAAATATTAGAGTAAAATATATTGTCGCTCTTGGGCGCAACTTTGGGATCTCCGAAATGGTTACTATTCAGGAATTAGAAATAAACACGCAATGCTGGCCAAAACTAATCTCTAAGTTCTAAACCCGATTGTTTACTACACATTGCCGACAGATTTTAACGCAATATAGATTGGCAAGATCTCGGTCACATCCTCTTTTGACTATATTTAATTGGTTGAATACTTGTTAAACCAACAGGCAGACATAGAAGCTGGCCGACAGCATTCCTCTGGATATGAGGTTCTTCTTGAATCGAGATATATGCATCTAAATCTGGCCAAAAGTTAAAAAAGTTACGTCAGAAAAACATGTTTTTCATTTAAAAAGCTCACTAGTATCTCAGTCAGGATATATATATATATATATATATATATATATATATATATATATAATATATGAACTAAAAAGAGTTAAATATGATATATGCAAGATAGATCTCCTAGAGTGAATTCATGTGCAACAAATTTGGACCATGATTCAACCGTCTGTTGAATGTTTCCTTCGACTCTGGAGGAAGACATGATCAGACATCCAATAATTTCTCCTCCTTGATCGAACGCTTGTGGCGTCCTCTCTGAGGGCTTTTTTCTAAAGCCAACAGGTTGGACCGTCCGCTGGTTCTTCCCTTTCTCCTTCACGACCATCTACTTTCACTCCTCCTTCACTTCGTCCTCGCCTCGTCTGCATCCTTAAGCCTCAGGCAGAGAGAGAGAGAGAGAGAGAGAGAGAGAGAGAGAGAGAGAGAGAGAGAGAGAGAGAGAGGGAGAGAGAGAGAGAGAGAGAGAGAGACAGAGAGAGAGAGAGAGAGAGAGAGAGAGAGAGAGAGAGAGAGAGAGAGAGAGAGAGAGAGAGAGGGAGAGAGAGAGAGAGAGGACAGAGAGAGAGAGAGAGAGAGAGAGAGAGAGAGAGAGAGAGAGAGAGAGAGAGAGAGCACGGCTGTTTTGATGTAAGGATTTGATAGATTTGTTTGCTGCAGCTCTGTATCAGGGAGCTGACGGGCCGTAAAATGAAAATTTGCCTTAGATTTTCGGCTTGACTGTTTGGGGGGGCGAGTGTGAAAGAACCCCCCCCCCCTTTCCGCCTTCCTTCCGTGCATTCCAGATCTACATTTTTCTTATACCTTAAGAATCTGCGCATGCTAAGAATGGCGATTAATAATGTTTACCAGTGCCAGTTTATTCCCCCAGAATGACGTTGATGGCGTTGATGGCGTTGATGGCGTTGATGGCGTTGAAGCGGTTTGCGATTCTCGGATGGGGAAACTCCCTCCAATCTCCACTTATTATTCTGCTCTTCTGGAGGAACCTCTCGATTAAAACGTGACAGTTATGGATAGAGTCCTGCTTTTAAGATAATTACATTAGAATTAAAATGCGTGTGCGTGTTGCGATGCCAGCGCTCGCTAATTAAAATGAATGCGACGCAAACAACTGGAAGCCATTTTTTTCTCTTGTGAGAAAAAACAAGCCGAAAGGAGAGAAAGTCCGACAGGAAGTTTGCCTTTCAAACACGCCCCCCTGCGCCCCGCCTTCCCACAATTCATCCTGAAAAAGTGGCGTTCAATTTCGTGATGACTTTAGAATGCACAAATGATGAAGCGCTCTGTTTTTCTTTGTGGCGCTGGCCTTGAAGCAGCCACGGATGTACTTCTTCTTCTTCTTCTCTCTCTCTTTTGTTTCACGTGCAGCCAATGTGTGAGGTGAACCCAAAGTTGGGCCCAGTTGTGCCGGAAGGAAGGCGCTGGCGGAGAGCACAACACCCCATTGCTCTCTTTTTTCCCCGCTGTTCCCGGCTGATGTCAGGGAGCGCGTTGGATGATGGAGCACTCTCATTCCACGTGGAGAGAGCGCTGAAGGTGAGCGCCGGCCGCAGACCCAGTTCTTTAATCCTGGACAGTTTCTGCCACCTTGTTCCGCAAGATAAATGGACTTTTGACGGCAAGTCGGCGCCCACAGCTTCTCGGCTTCGATTCTAACGCTTTTTTTTGTTTGTTTGCTCTTTCCCATCGTTTGAAATTATCATGTGGTCGCCGACCGATACGAGACGCCCCGTGAGGGAAAGAGTTGCAGTGGATTAAGTTAAGTGTGAAGTCTCAGGTAGATTGATGGAAACTGGAGGTGTTCGTGTCTCGATGCTCACATCAAGATTTCCGGAGTTACATTTCGATTTGACATCTAACATACAATCAATTCAGTGTAATCTGTTTAATGTAGACATTTATGTTCCACTATAAGTCAAAGAGAGCCGACCAAGCAAGTCATGTGACCTTAGGGAGTAGAAACAGTCACACAAGAGCAATATTTCATAAATTTCGTCCACATGACTCGACTCTAGGAGATCTAGTTTTACCATCTAGGGCGAGTTTTTTGGACATTCCTTCCTAACCTTTGGTCTAATTCAGCCCAGATATGACTTCAAACGAGGAGATTGATCTTTTTGTATCGCATCTTTTACTCAATAGAGTAGCTCTTTTTATGCAAAAACAGTTTTTCAGACATACTTAGGAAACTTACTTACACATAACTTACCGGGGTTCTGATTTAGTCGAAATCTGGGAGATCTGTCTCGTAAACATTTTATTTTACTCTCAAACTTCACATTTTTACTCGCCAGGGGGAGTTTTGTTATGAAAACACATGACAATCTGTTTCATCACAATTTGGTATGTATGAATCAAATCGAGGAGATCTTTTATTTTAAACAGGCGCGGTGGCCAAGTGGTAAGGCGTCGGTCTCGTAAACCGAAAGACCGCGGGTTCGATCCCCGTCCGTGCCTGATGATGTCAACCGGTGGCTTACTCAAGCAAATAAGCTTTAGCTTTAGGTAGACCATCAACCAGGAGACCGGGTTTCAAGGTATGTCGGTGAGTTGGGAAAAAAGAAGCTGCACAGTAGGTGATATGAAACGTATACACGCATGAAATAATTTAAAACTACGACTTTTTGCAGAGTGACACTGAATGTACCAAAGAAAACTAAAGATTGTAAACACACATATTGCCGTCATGTTGGATGTGTCACCTAAGGTGCTTTACACACTTTGATATTGTGGACAGAAGTGATGTACAGTCTTATAACACATGGTTCAAAGAAGCTGCAAAAAGGCTACTTTAAATGACGTGGGTGTTTGTTCAGTTGCTGAAGGAGCTCTTAAGCTTTCTCAGTGAGTCACAGAGGGGGTGAGAGGGATTGTTCAGGATTCCAGTCGGTTTAGAGATCATCTCCCTCCTCTCACCCTCAATCTCTCTAGAGAGATGTGTGACTTTCTGTCATCCCTCCTCCCCAGATCACAGCGTAGAAGAGTTTACGTCTCCAACTTAACGCCAGCTGGAGAAGAAGGTCTCCAACTGTGTCCAACGCACTCCAAAAGGCCGAAACTGCCTCTGCTATCACCAGTGATGACTATGGCAGGAGGTGGTTTTTGACTTTTTAGAGAAGTGAAAACACACTGTGCTCATCAATGTCCATATATATATATATATATATATATATATATATATATATATATATATATATATATATATATATATATATATATATATATATATATATATATGTATATATACATATTTTTTTTGCAACGATGGACATTTCAGGTGTGTTGATATGGTGACATATGAAGGGGACAGGTTGTATATTGGCGCTACATCTTAATGCAACTGCATAAGTCAAAGCATCCATGTTGGCCATGGCGGCCATTTTGGGGCCACTGGGAGAGATGAAAGTATGTAAGCCACGTAATTAAAGATGCCTTGAAGCAACCAGGATCAAGGATTTGGAGGACATGGCTCAACCGGGAAGTAACATAAAATTCAGTTTGTGCCTGAGGATGAAGAATATCATGGATATGATATTGATTGAAGAACCTCGAATGGAGAATAAATGCGAACATTCTTTTTTTTTTTGAGAATTAGTTAGCCAGTTAGTTAATCAGTTAATTTGCACTGCCTCCTCGAAACTTTTCATAACGTTACAATACGTTTAAAAGAAACTTCAAACGACCCCTCAGCTCTGACATGTGACGTCGACAGTGGTACCGTTCGGTTTGATCCGGATTAAAAACAGTGGATCTCTCCTTAAATCCATCACGTTTTCTGACATCGTCTTCAAGCCTCACCTGAACGGATGTTTCAAAGGTGACGGAGTGAAGAGGGTGACATGGATTCCCATCCAGTCGCTCCTGTTCTGTAGTTTCCTGCCAATCAAACCTCTTTTTTACCTTCGCCTTTTATTTTGCAAATCACGTTTATGTTGCGCTGTCTAAAAAAAACCCACATTCTCGAGAGCATTTTGGCCATTTTGCAGGATTCTAGTTTTTTTTTCGCTCTTTTACAAAACCGGATAAAGATAATCTTTATAAAGAGACTTCCTTTTAAAGAACGTGTCGTTCACATTATTGATAAGGCTGCCTGGTCTCATAAACAGCACCATCAGAATGTCAGTCCAAACCTCTTATTACTCTTTTTTAATTACTTTTGAGGCAAATGTTGCATTTGATTAAAACTCTATTATAATTTGAAAATACGAGGGCTAAAAAGAGGACCTCCCTCCCTCCTCCCTCCTCCCTCCTCCCCCCCGCGCCGACAGAAAGAAGTCCGCTTCCCGTTCGATTGCTTATCTCTTTTATTAGCTTGATGCTATTATTGGCACGGCTTCTTGGCTTTCATTATCTATTTCATGCTGCAGTATTCCCTCCAATCGTCATCTTAGGCGAGTTCATCTTGTCTTGACGTTTACGCGTGATTGATTTGTGGGCGCCCTCCACCCATTGTTCGGCGCGGGCTCGGCGGTTCAGCAGGGTTACTTATTCGCAGATGATAGACATCTTTATTAGTAAGGGGACAATCCTTTTAAAAACTTCGGCACAGGCTTTTACCTGGAGTACTGCTTCCTGAAGGCCCACACCTGTCGGGCCCAAATCCATCCAATAATGAACCAGCCGATGGCCCAAGTCCAGCCTGTTTGACCTCTCAGCCAGTCTGAAGGGCAGAGGGATGCAACAGATGCCCCGCAACAATACTGGTATGACAAGATCAGGCCCGGTTAGCAGGTTCTGGATCCAGAGTTCACGCCACAATCTCTACTGTTTCTCTACTTTTACCCTATTTAGAGGCAAAAACTACAAAAACGTACTCAATTACAATTCTCTAAAAAAAGAGCTCTTTATTCTCACAGTCCAGATTTTTTTAAATTTGGAGATATTATGGAATATCAAACAGCAAAAGTAACGTTCAAGGCTAAATTATAGTTCGATATCATTCAAAAATTGTTCCATAGGCGGGAAAATTCAATTTCAAAACTCACAGTTTTTGCACATCAATCAGTCAAACTATGGAAGATTCTTAATGTGGAGTTAAAACAATTTTTTCGTTCTTAATATTAATCTTTCTCGGTTTATCTTCCTCTTTTCATGTAAATAAGAATTTAAATTTGAAGATATTTGACCCTGAACACGATAGACGCTTATGGATAATGAATGAATGAATGAATTCATCTATAATCAAAATGAATATTTACTGGATATTACATTATGTACATGTTTCCTATCATAGAATATATAATAGAATAGAATATAAAATGATCTACTATAACAAAATAACACAATGAGTCATTTTTGGTGAAGGGGTGGGATTAAATAAATTTGTACTGTAAATATTTTTTTTAAATTTCTGTCCACTCTGTTTGTTGGTGTTTTTTTTTTTTTACATATTCAAAGTAAAACATTTCAATTTAATCTATAACAATCAATGTGTGGGTCAATCTGCGGCTCTGTGTTCTGACCAGAATCATTGTTCTGTTCACTGGATCCCTAGAATCCCAGTGGAGGTTCTGAATAAAAATAATCTGGAAGAAAAAACAAATCTTTCTCTGTTTAATGTATCGAGCGAGAGTAGATGACTTTGAAAGCATTCATTATGGATTCTACCGAGAAGAGATCCGGCTCTGTTTACCCAGCAGACCCAAACTGGGTCTTTATGCACACACGCCTGAATAATGGAGTTTTTTTTGCCCAGTGGTAACGGCAATGTCATTAATTCTGGAAAAGACGATGACTCGGAATGCTCACATTAAGCCTAAGTGAGGATGCTGCGTGTTTTTCTTTAAGATCTGCCACTCTCTCCTCCCGCTGTGTGTAGAGCGCCTGGCATGGCCGCGCGATGACAAGGCCATTTAATTCATCTCTCGCAATTAAGTCTCTTCATGTCTGTAGGTTTGCCAACACTACATTTATCATGATGATTCGCTGCATCCAATCAGACCGAAGTGTTCATGGCCTCACGCACGCACACACACACACACACACACACACACACACACACACACACACACACACACACACACACACACACACACACACACACACACACTTACAATTCTTATAGAATAAAGCCTCTGCTGTTTTCCACACACAAACTAACTTTGACAAACACCACAGGGACTTTCACTGGAACAAGGTCAGAGGTCAGATGAGACCAAAGTAGAGCTTTTCGGCAACATGCATCTAAGATGGGTGTAGCGTAGCAAGAAAGTCATAGAGAAAATCACCTCATACCCACTGTGAAGTCCTGAGGTGGATCTCTGATGTTGTGCGGCTGTTTTTTCTTCTAAAAGCCCTGGACTTTGCTAAAAACACAAGTTTTGCCACGGCTATCCCAGTCACCTGACCTAAAGCCCCCAAAAATGTTTAATGTTGACTTAGACGTTAGATTTTTGTGATTCATTTGAATGAAACATTTTGGGTATAAGCAAGGCAGACATTTTTTTTTTGCATCTCCACTTTTTTCAACGGCTTACAATATTTTTTTATACATTATATCTATTTACTTTAATACATGTATATTTTTTTTTTCTTAAAGGGTTTCAATTATTGCTGGGGGCAGGTAACCTTTCTCATCCTGTTGGTAAAACTGAGTCGCTGTAAAGCTAAAAGAACCCAACCCCCCCCCCCCCCCCCCCCCCCATGAACTTGTTATCCATTACTTTGTGTGTCTGATGGCTTTTAACCTTATTGACCGAAAAATGAATCAGCGTAATGTAACGGTTTCCAAATGAGCTTCTTTGGCGGCCCATTCAGCATTTTAAACATTTAAGATGGCAGCCCCCCCCCCTCCCCTTCATCTTTATTGGCCAGTTTAATGGTCTTTTCCCAGCGCTTTAATTATTCATCGACATTAAAGTTTAAATCCACTGACTCCTGGGATCTGCAGTCATACCGCTTTGAAGTAAAGGTCATTAAGATGAGATAATATTAGCTTAGCCGTTCAAGAGATACTCGGTGTCTTTGTCTCGGGGGGCATTAATGCAGACAAATCTATGGGTGATGGTTCGATTATGCCATTCAAAATTTAAAAATAATGGTTCCATATTAGGAACTAGGTTAGATTTATTTATTTGAAAAAACAATTATGAACGTCTGGAGACTCTCGACATATATATAATCTGCATTTTAAAAAAAATAAAAATATATATATTAGTTATTGATGTGCTTATTTAAAATCCTGAATGCTTCTCTTTAAATCTAGTCTGACCATCTAGTAGAAAGTCTCCTCGCTGTTCCCTTTAGGACATGTCGATTTATTGTGAGAACAGGGAGCAGGGTGGAGGAAAACCAGGAGAGGTGGAGGTATGCGCTGGAGAGAAGAAGAATGAAGACAGAATACATGTGTGTGGATGAAAGGGAGGCAGGAGGAGCGGTGAGGGTGAAGGAGTAGAGGTGGAGGAGGTGCAGGAGTTTAAAGTACTTAAGGCTTGATGGGTGTGGAAAAGAGGTGAAGAAGTGATGTGGGTGGAGACAGGGTGGAGTGGGTGGAGAAGAGTGTCAAGAGTTATCTGTGACAGAAGAGTAGCAGCCGGAGTGAAGGGAGACCTTTTCCAAGATGGTGGTGCGAGCAGCTCAGAGGGACAGGCCAAGTTAGACATCTGGGAGACAAAGTCAGAGAGGCCAGATTGAGATGGTTCTGACCCGTGAAGAAGAGGAGGGATAGTGGATCTACTGGTAGAAGGATGCTGGAGATGGAGCTGCCAGGCAGGAGACCAAAGACGAGGTTTCTGGATGTGGTGAGAGAGGATATGCAGTTGGTTGGTGTGACGGAGGAAGATCTAAAGGACAGGGCAAGATAGAAACAGATGATCTGCCTGACCTCATCTGTCCGCCTGTCAATCACCACAGCAAACCAGAATGGGCTCAGAGCCCAACCTTGGTGCGGTCCCACCTCTACCTTAAACCCATCGGTCACGCCTACAGCACACCTCACAGCTGTCAAACATATCCTGTACCTTCTAACACACTTCTCTGTCACTCCAGACGTCCTCATGCAATACTGAGGCAGAATACGTCTCAACCGTTTCTCCAAATCAACAAGATTGTTTTTATCACTAATACGGAGAAATGGAACGTTGATTAGACATAATAGATATCTGCATTTTCACTACTTGCTCGACTGTCTGTGGAGTCCCATCATAGCCGGATTCATTTCAGATCCATCAGCTTATATCGGTGAGACACGCCCCATTGACTCTAATGCCCCTGGAGCAATTCTGCCGTGTCAGCAGATTCCGTTTGTCCGTCAGCATTACCACAAAGTCGTTAGGCGCCTGCGCTGGTTTGAAAAACTGAAAACAACAAGTATCTTTAACATGAGTACGTATTTTCCGACACGAGTACAATGTATGAACTTCCACACGATTATCTCGTTCATTCAGACAAACACAGGAACGTTTTTTTTCCCCACCGCCTCCCTCCAGTCATCCAAGCCATCTTAGAATAAACATACTGGATTAGATCCTCGGATGGATTTCAGACAGACGGAGAGATTGACTGCATGGCGAGCTACAATGACTCTAAATGAGAGGGAACGGCGCACTTCCATGTCATTTCATTAGTTTGTCTCAACGGGGGCTCGGTTTATTTCAAGAGCTCCAGGCAGGGATGTTTGGCTCCGCCTCTCGTCTCCTCCGCATCACTTCCTGTGTCTTTCTAGTCTTAGAGAGAGAATAAGGAGCAGCTCTGGTACGAAGTGACCTCATTCGATTCTAAAAAACCTGATACATTCACGTTAAACTGCAGGAATCTAACCGGATTCTGTTTGAAAGTATAAATTAATTCATATTCACAAGCTGACGTTCAAATCAATTCAACCAAATATATCATTTATATATAATAAAATGCGAGATAAAGGAAACTGACTCTTAAAATACCATAAAATGTATGAATAAATACCATTACAAATTCTTTCATTCATTCTTCTGCCTGTATGTTATAATAACAATAATAATAATGCATTTAATTTATAACGCATTTTACATTTGGACCCAATCTCAAAGTGCTACAAAGTAAAAGCAGATAAAAGCATGAATAAAAAATATAATAATAACTATATAAAAATGAATAACGTTTGTGGACTGATATTTAAAACCCGCTGAGACTAGCAAACATTTAATTTGAATTTGAACCTTTGAATATTGTGTTGGGAGTTCTGGATGAAGACTTTCCCCTCAGCTAATTAATACAATTATTCTTCTAGGTAAGATCTTTACGTTGGTATAAACTTTTATTTAGTTATTTATTTTTACTCTTTGGGAAGTCTTGTCATGTTATTGTATTTCTGTCTATTAATCAAAAATAAAATAGAAAAAGAAATAAGAAAAAATAGAAAAAATAATGGCAGGTGCCCTTTAAAACCATCTTAAGTAAAAAGATTGTTTTTTTAAATATACCAATTTTAATACTTTTGTTTTTTTTAATTGAATGAAAAAAATATATTAAATATAAATTTGTGACATTTATGGTCGACCACATGTAACAAGTGGCCCAAACTAGGTCCGACCCAAACACCTCAGCTGAAACATCAGAACTTAAATATACAGTTTTATTAAAATCCTTGTGTGTATTTTTTAACTCTTAGAAGTTTTGGCTGGTATAATTATATTCAGACACCAGACGCACTAAGAAAATGGTTTGGACGTCTGAAATTTATCCACATTTTCACTTTTTTATCTGACTTAAACAACCATTAGGTCCGTTCTGATTTAGCGGAACAGGCTTACTACATTTGTATTATTAATAATTGATGGTTATTGATAAAATCTGATCCTGAAAAAGACCAATCATCACCATCCCCACTATCGTCACAAACATACTGCATTAACTTTGCCGTGGCGAATGTAATCAGAACATTTGAACACTGAGAATGAACAGAATTAAACATATCTCTAAAGAAATGATAAAAACTGGATTAGTAATAGAAATTTAATCAGGTTATAGTCATAACTTGTAATATTCCCACATCTCAAAACTTCACTTTTAGCAAAAAAACTCTCGATTTCCTGTTAAAAATGTACCCAAATATATTGAATCAAGTAAAGACATTGATGATTGACCCAATTATGGGATGTGCTTGTCGGAGCAGCAGCTTTCATCAATAAGGCGGTTGTCTGATTTGGCGCTTGGCTTGATCAGCAGGTACGACATGCTGCCGACAGCCTGGATAAATAAACCTGGAGGAATTACCTGTCCCATCTGTCCCCGCATATGTCATCCCACGTAGCTGACTGAGACCGGGGGGCTTACAACTAACCGAGTCAGAACCAGGACGCACTCGGCTGCCAGGCGGTTTGTTATGCACTCATTCAGAGGCTAATTTATTTGTCGCTTTATCGAAAGAGAATGCCAATTAAGGAACCGGAGCTTTCGCTGTGAGGAATTTACCCGCTGGGTAGAGCTAGAAAGGAACTTTTCCCGCTCGTAAATAGTTGAGTAAACTCCACGAGATGTGCACAAACGTGCGGAAGACGCACGACTATAACGATATTCATGGATGCGACAGGAAATAAAGATCTATTTTCAAAATCCGCCATGCCCAAATGAGCGAATAGTACATTTCCGAGCGCGTTTGTCACAATATCGATGCTTTTTACCGAGATGCCGGCGGTAATTTAATCCATTTACTCCCCGTGGCTCTAATGTAGCTTTTGTAAATGTTGAGGGGTTGAAGCCATTCTTGGAGTTTAAAAGTCCTAGAATATAAAGCAGAAACTCTCAGAGAAACGTTTCCAGTGCCAAAATAATAGAACCCAGCTATAGCTGATGAAATGCGTGACTTTGCGGTCAATGCCAGAAGGTGAGAATCCAGTCTGACGGAAGAAAGAAATATTTTACGGGAGAAGAGAGTTCTGTGAGTTTGAATCAAAGGGATGATCCCGACAGGAAGCCAGGTACTTTTTTTCCCCTCCTTTTCTCACTTATTAACATTTCCACATCAGTCTAATACTGCTCAACAAATATTAAGGAAAGACTCAAAACCCGCTGAGGACCGGATTCTAAAAAAACACCCGGAACCAGAGGGACAAACTGAAATCACAGGTTCTGGGCCCACTGCTGTGAATTTCATCACAACTCATAATGTGTGTCAGTGGTGGGTTTGACTTTTGACCTCCAGGTGCCGAGGGGACTCCTGACAACATCTGGACCTGTTCCTGATGAGATGGCAGACCTGTTGGATCTCCTCCCAGACCTGGATCCAGGCATCAATGAGCTCCCGGAAAGTCTGTGGTTCCAGTTGTTGGCGATACAGAACATCCCAGAGGTTCTCAAGTGGATTCAGCTCTGAGGAGCTTGAGGACCAGTCAATGACATCACTTCCTCCATCATCCAGGAACTGCCTGAACACCCTGGTCACCTGAGGTCGGGCAGTGTCCTGCACCAGGAGGAACCCAAGTTCCAATGCCCCATTGAGGGATCTGATAGTGGGTCTGAGGATTTCATCCCGGTACCTGACAGCGCTCAGGGTACGGTTGACTTACACCTACCAAACCTACCAAAGGGGGTCCAAAGAAGGATAATGTTAGGATCATGGACCAGCAAGGCTCAGTTGAAACTGCGATGGGTGAAGGCTCGACTTCTATTGTCCGATCTGACAGAGGAGCTACTGTAGCACACATTTCTGAAAAAAAGTCTCGAATAGAAAGATGTCAGAACACAGAACCCATTAAGAATCTTTTACAACGGCGGAAAGGTGGCTAAGTCCGTCCCAACACCTGTCCGTCTCAACACCTGTCCGTCTCAACACCTGTCCGTCTCAACACCTGTCCGTCTCAACAGCTGGAATAGTCCATACATGTATGTTAGCCCTTTGAACATCTTCCAGTTGTCAGCTAGCCCGTGCTAGCTAGCTAGCTAAACAAATCTGGCGCTTGATATCTGACGTGACTGATAACGACAGGTGACGCCCTTTGACTTCGTAGCCAACGTGACGTAGGAAGTAACGGAATCTGAACACAAGTGGTCATCTTGACACATTTAGACACACCTGATAGACACAGGAGTGTAAAACGGCGACGTGTCTCGCGTTCCGCTCGCTCCGGAACGCGTTTTAAAACCGAGTGTAAACTGGGTCTTTATCCGTGACAGTAATGAAAGGCTGAAAGCCTCTGCCAAATGGTCAGATTTGATTTGTCGACCTTTGATGAGTCGACAAATATCTGTTTAGAGGCAGAAATGAGAAACTCTGAAATAAAGTAAGAAACGATCTGTTTAACACTAACTTCAATTATCTTTAAAGCCAGCTGACGCGACATTCCTTTCAGGTAACTTCAGACATTCCTCCTTTTTTTTTTTTTTATAAATGCATACTTTGCTTTTTTCAATCATATAGCCATTTTCCACTTCACCTCAGGGGACAGGGGGGGGGGGGGGGGACTCCATTATGTGTCCCCCCACACAAAGAAACTTCCATTTCCCCCTAGACTTTGAATAGGTCTTAAGCTCTCCGGCCTACACGTCCTTATTTCTCCTCTGTATGGAAAACGGGAGATGATAAAAGTGCGGAGGCAATCCTTTCCCTTTTCATTATTTATTTCCCCAGTATGTGCTATAATGTGCTCATTACGCATTATCTACAGTTCTGGCAGTTATTATTTTATATATATATATATATATATATATATTTTTTTTTTTTTGAATAAACAAGAGATAACTGAAATCCCCCATCTCTTTCAGCAACCTTGGCCCAGACCTGGAGCTTTAGATAATGAATGCAATTAAGGGGCTTGCTGCATTAAAGCTGCTGGTAAACAGCAGCTTCAGAGCTGCACAGTATTGGACTTATTATCTGGTTTTTTTTTAGGGCAGGAAAAAGGGCCAGATGGGAGATTGAAGTTTGACTGAATGGAAATTGCTCTTGTGCTCAAAAACTGCAAAAACATGAAAAAATAATAATAATAATAATAATTAAGCAAATTCCTTATATTATTTAATTTAGATATATAAGATATATATGGTATATATAGATATAGATGGTTTTTATATAGTTAGTATTTTATTTTTTATTGATGCTTTTATCTGCTTTTACTTTGTAGCACTTTGAGATTTGATCCAAATGTAAAGTGCATAAATTAAATATATTCTTCTTCTTCTTATTATTATTATTATTATATTATTATTATTATTATTATATAGGGGGAAAGTGCCAAGATTCCTATCAATTATTATAACGTGTTAAATTACGCTATTATTTGAAAATAAATTTTTTTATAGATTCCTGAGCAACACTGATGTTTAATGAGTTAAACAACGTCATTAGAATTCATTAAAATTAATTAAAAAATATCAAGTTCATAGTTCATCATAGCCATGTTTATGTCAAATACTGATTTATTAAAAATGATGTGTCGACTGTCACTTACTAAAAAAGAGAATCGGGTTTGAACTTCCTGTCACGTCAGCGCTTTAAATTGTTGAGTATTTTATTTTGAAAATCCAGGATTCTTAGTGTTGTGTTGAAGCTGCCTGTTTTCATTTTGAAAGTTTGTTTTCTCTATCAACCCAACCGAAGAACTTCTGGTGCCGGTACCCAACCCGGATTAACAGGGACAGGGGTGTGCTGGGAAGCGATTTCTGATTTCTGATAGAAAAGGAGGAAAAAGTCACATGAGTTTTACACATTTTATGTAAAATGTGTAAGAAAATAAGGTTTTAGGGGACATAAAATTGATCATGCTGACCTATAAATCAGGGTTTTATGCAAATTTTATTTCAAAGTTCAACAATAAATCAGCTGGTTGTTGTTTTTTTCCCTTTAGGTACTCAGATTTCGCTTTTTTTGATTTTGCAGTTCTGAGCAAAATGAAGAATTTCTGCAATAATTCAATAAAGAAAGCTGTATAAATAATTTAGACTTGTGACTTTTGCCTCACCGTGGTATCTTACGTGATAAAGTGCGTAATCCTCCTCATGCAGTGTGAGTTGGGTTCGGTTCACCGCTTTGCACTTAGGGTTGAAAAAAGTATCTTATCAGGTTTCTGTTGTGGACTAAACACGGCTGTCAGAGTAAAAGCCCCCGCCGGTATTTATTCTGTCCTCAAAATGGCGCTTTTTCACTGAAAGTGCACCACAAATCTTGAGACATCGCTCCTGCTCTGACAGCCAACAACTTCGCTTGTATCTGACTGTTTTTCAGAAGACAAATAACAAACCAATTAAAGACCTCGGGCCAGATGGACCGAGTCGAACCGGCGTAGCCGGAGATCGGAGTTTTTCCAGCTTCCAGTGCAGCTTGAGAAAAGTCAGTCTCAATTCATCAGTCTTGAATCTTTGGGTTGTTTGTGTTAACGCCAAAAAACTCAGAAACTGTTTCATGGCTCATTTGCAAATGTTTTTACCCCCATAGACATTCAGTTTCATATTTTTGCCACTAGGGGGTGCTTTATTTCCAAAGTAGTAGTTTTTCGGGCTGTAATTTCCTAACAGTTGGTCCGATATAGTCCAAATCTGTTGCATAAGAATCGACTCGAGGAAAACTATCTTGCATATGTTTTATTTTACTCTCATAATTCACATTTTACTCACTAGGGAAGCTAGAGAAAATGATTTAAATCCACATTTACCTCATGAAAACCATCTCAGGGAGATCCAACTCAGTATTATTGTACTGTAATTGTTCATTTTCACTCACTGATTACACCAAAACATTCAAAATCACTCAAGGACACTTTGTCCAAATTCAACAGGAATTCAATCAGTGGGTTTCGCTGCTTCTATTGTAAAGGAGCCAGTCTGTATTTTTTTTCTAACAATAACATTTCAACCCATGGCATGCCTGTACTTTCCCAACACCACCACATTAAAGTGATTTAGACTTTTCTAGCAGAGCCCTATGCTGAACCACACACTCAGGCTTAACTCATGGTTGATATTCACAAGCATCAGTCAGGTTTAAGTCATGGTTGATATTCACAAGCCTAAGTCAGGTTCAACTCATGGTTGATATTCATAAGCATAATTCAGGTTCAACTCATGGTTTATATTCACAAGCATAAGTCAGGTTTAGGTCATGGTTTATATTCACAAGCATAAGTCAGGTTTAGGTCATGGTTGTTATTCACAAGCATAAGTCAGGTTTAACTCATGGTTGATATTCACAAGCATAAGTCAGGTTTAGGTCATGGTTGTTATTCACAAGCATAAGTCAGGTTTAACTCATGGTTGTTATTCACAAGCATAAGTCAGGTTTAGGTCATGGTTGATATTCACAAGCATAAGTCAGGTTTAGGTCATGGTTGTTATTCACAAGCATAAGTCAGGTTTAGGTCATGGTTGATATTCACAAGCATAAGTCAGGTTTAGGTCATGGTTGTTATTCACAAGCATCTGTCAGGTTCAACTCATGGTTGATATTCACAAGTATAAGTCAGGTTTAACTCAGAGGCACAGTTACGTGACTCCTTCCATGTCAGAAAGTGATAATTGGCCGGCACTATATTATGACAGTACTCTGAGAACTCCACCCACACAATAATTGTTTGGTGGACTTCTATTAAATTATAGTGCAGTCTGGGAGCAGTCAGACGTTATTAAAAAAAGAGGCTGTTATTTTGAACGCTGTGTTGGATGGAGGCGCCGACAGTTTGTGCAGCTCAGGTTTCATAAATCACGACACAGTTTGCACCTGTGACATGTGACATCACCTACCGCCAAAGTCGCTGGTGACACTGATGCAGGTAAGGATAAATCGTGAGGTTTCACGGAATCCATTCACAGCGGTCCGACCCATAAACCCCGGCTTTCAGTCGCAGAAGGAACGATTTCCTCTCCTTTTGCGTGTAATTGGGTTTTACGGGACCTGCAGCGCCCGAAATTGACGTGTGAAATTTGTGGAATATTAAAGTACCCTTTAGTATCGTCACAAAGACCCTTTTTAAGAGAAAACGGACGCTGGTATCTCTATATAATTGTTCCTATTATATAGATTGTAAGGTTTGTGGTGTATTAAGGTATTCCATGAGTATACATAAGTACATATATAAAAACTGAATGTAAATTATTGAAGGTGATGCTGAAGACGGAAAAACGGTGCCTATAATTCCAGAATCCTCCAACATCTCTGCACAGTAAACGGTTCAAAAGCATCTGCATACAGGTAAGCCAACTTGCCGGAGGGCAATTGAGGAATATCAGCAGGTGGGCTTAATAAATGCCATATTATTGGCCAGCAAAACAATCAAATTAAAGCAAATGACACCTTTTCAGAAAGCCGGCAAGGGGTCTGTCAGCCTGATGGAATCCTCATTTCTCTGGATCATTTGGCAGAAACTTGTAACCTTCTCTCCCTCGTTCTGCCTTAATGGCCACGCCGACAGTCACCTGATATTCCACATAAAAGCAGCCGAGAGGAGAATGATGGGGTGCAGAAATTCCATTAATGTGATCAGAAGTTGTATTGCTTTAAAGCCCGTGTCAGCATTGCCCATCACTGCCTTTTCTGTTTTCTGCAGTTTAAATTGGACTAATGGCATTACTGAGGTTCTGTCCCGGTGTTTTCGCCGCATGTTTTGCTGCAGCTACGAAACTAATGCATTTTTTTTTGTGTGATGAGGTTTGAGAAACCAACAGAAAATCAGAGACCATTCCTCCATACGGAAACTCTCCAACCATTCTTGGGTTGATGTTGAGGTGATCTTCAGATCATTGTCCTTCTGGAATGTCCAACCACGACCCACTTTAAGGTTCCTGACAGGCTTTTAGGTCTTCATCCAGTATCTGCTGGTGTTTGATGGATCCCACATCCAAAATGTCCCGGACCCTTCAAACAAAAGCTTTTATGTCGAGAATGCAATATTTCGAATATGTAAATTGAAATATTGAAATATTACATATTTAGTGAGAATTAAAGAATAATTAGTGTTAAATAGCATGGCTATTGACAATAAAGACATTATTCTGCCTCTCATTTGACTTATTTTTTAAAGGGTGCCAATAATTCTAGAGGGCACTGTATGCCATTTGTCCTGCTAAATTTGAAAAGGCATCGTGGAAGTTCGTAACTCATTGCCCAAAAGTTATGACACTAATTTGAATAAAAAGGTACATGTTGGTGTGTAGACGCTCTCACACAAACCCACTTTCTTTTCCTCAGACTTGTTCTATCTACACAACTTCAACCAGCTAATTATAGCAGTCAATCAATGTCTCCCTGTTTTGTTTTTTTCTTACCCAAGGGTCCCTTTGTGCCTCTGCCCACTGTTGCCCACGCTGGGTTGGAGCCACATTAGCTACAGTGCAATGAGCTCAGCTCTGTTTTAGAGGCAGGGTAAGATGAGGAGGGGGCATTTATGAGCTCTTGGTGGTCTCACATAAGCTCACACCAGTTTGGAAATATGATAATAATCTGTTTATCTTGACCAAATCAAAATAAAAGATGTGTCATTATTATTGGGAAAAGTTGGGGAAAATACGACAATATCATTAATCAGGAAACTCTGATTTCCAACATAAATATCTGAATGAGCTTCCCTCTTATCCCCACACGTTTCTGGGTATTGTTACTTTTTCTACACATAGGGGGCAGCGTTGTCTTTTCTTAACCCAACTTACAACTGCTGAAGGAGTTAGGAGAGGGAAGTAAGTGGCTGGGTCTCATTTCTCTGACCGCTGTGGTTGTTCTCTACTGGCGTGAGGGACGACAGAAAAATGTGGGAGCCTCCCACTGAGCAGATGAGAGAAGATGACGGGTCTGCGAAACACATGCACATGTCTGCCCATTCTTTATCCTGTCACTGTGAAGGGCCACTGCGATAAGGGAGATAACCTTCCTGCCACTGCAGTTCAGCTTTAATTTCTTTCTCCAGTTTTGGCTCTTAGTGAAGGCAGACATGTAAAAAACCTATTTCTAGATCTCCGAGGGAAAACGGGACGTTGCAGCTTGGGATGGACTTAATTATACAGAAGTTAGTCAAAAAGTCTACAAGCACAATGGTGTTTGTGGACAACATGGAGTCGCTTCAGTTCTAACTCGGCCCAGAGAGGGAGAGAGAGAGCACCAGATGAAGGTCCAAGAGCTGTCTCTTCGCTTTAAAGCATATAGCAGCAACCATTGTGGCTGCTGGAACCGAGCTGATCTGAAACGGCGCCTCGCTATCTGAGCCCTGCAGTGGCTCCGCTGTGGATACCGTTACGTGATAAACACCTTTCGCTATCAGAGCCCAGCGCAGCGCTCGGAGTCCAAGAAAGTTGGTTTCACAGAACCGAAGAGTAAAACTTGCTGGCCGGATCCTCTAACTCAAATGTGCAATTTAAATGTTCCTTTTTCAGCGTAGAAATTCTCAGATCTGAAAACCAAGATGACTCCATGGGAGACTTTTATTTTGTGATTGGGTTAAAGACTCCTTTTCCAGCTCCCGCTTCGTGAACGAAAATTACACCCACATTTCAGTGATGGAGTGATAGTATAGCACTAATGATCGAATCCCCTGGGTCAGCATAAAAAGGAAATGTACACTATGTCCTTTATAAATATTTTTACTAGACCCTTCATATTTCATTGGCAGAGAGCAGCGAGTGTGATTGGTTCTTAGCTTTGCCCGGCGATATCTTACTTTTCTGACAGCTCCGACTCACAGCAGGCCTAGGACAATGGGCAAATGAATACAGGCAAATGTCAGTGGTGTGGTGCTTACCTGCTGAGCAAATAACTTCAACTATCAGCAGTTGCACTATCTGTACCTGCACCTACTGTGAGATTAACTATGCATTCAATTTCTATCAGGCAGGAAAATGAACCCCACCACGTCCTCTTCCCTGTCCTCTCAAGACATGGAAGAGTGGAGGGGTTCGGTTAAATTTCATGGAATCTTCCTTTTCAAAGCTGCAGCATTCATTCGCATTGATGAGTGCAATGCATCTGTGGTTGGGGGGTTAGCAGTTGAGTTTTCTGTAATTCCTTAAAGGTTAAATTAAAAACTTGATTTTATTCTGAGGATGCAGAGTATTTAACCTTGTGAGGTCATTAACTAGTTCAAAAGTTGTTTTGGTCACCGATTTTGCGTCTTTTGTTACCTAACCGACCATCGTTGACCTGCCCGGGTAGCAGTATGGGGGTTCCACCCCATTCAGCGATGACTGCTCTGGTTTTACACTTTCCGTCGCTCCTCTGGAGCTATCTATCCTTTTGTACCATGGCAGTTCCTGGGCCGGTTCGGCGCCTCAATTCAGACGGATTATTTGTGTTTCCACAGCCAAAGAATAGGCTATCGTCCAGGAAAACTACAGTCAGACCAGAACAAAACCCAACTGCTGGTCTAGAAAGAAGATCTGGTTATGGCAGTGGCTGGAGCCGGGATTATTGTAACCATATACCCCCTGTGGTCGGAGCCAATTTATCGACCCTTGCTAAATGAGTTTGCAGCTGACAGACGTTACTATCACACAGTTTCTGCCGTCTCGCAGCGAGTTCATCTACGTGGTGCCGTATACTTGGGCTCAACAAAGCTCCTTAAAGCTATAGACCATCGTCTTTATCAAAGCTGAGGGGGGAAATATGTCTTTAGCTAGAACAGGGAGAGGTTTAAGTCTAACAGAACTTCTTTCGTTGCCATTGATTGTTGAACCGTGGACGGACCACATCTTCTGCTCGGTAGTTTTCTCACAAATGATGAGTTGGCAGTGCGCCACATTATTTCTCAGAATTCTGCGAATAAAGTAAGAATTCTGAGAATAAAGAGAATTATCCCCAAATTGTTCGTGAGGTCCATTGCGGCCCAATTCCTCCTAAATAGCACACGGATCTATTTGACTACTGTTTCACATTTCTGCTGTTGATGCAGCGTCATGCTCATTTACCGGTGGTAAAAGTGTGTTCTTGTTTTGGTAAGTGTTTGCAAATAGTCTTTAGATAGATTTTTAATAATTTACTGAATACCGAAAAATGATTACCCATGCTGAATACAGAGTACAGAGTACTTCATTTGTAGTTTGCCAGAAACCGTTTCCCAATACATTTGAATTGGAACAGGAAATTCCTATTTATCGGTTAGGATTGACGAAATTTCTTTGAGAGCTGGAATGTCCTAAAACCGATAATTTGGTAATTGCTTGAACCTTGACCTTTTGCGGGATACCCTTGCTGTCGTGGCGATAGCTCATCCTAGTTTTTGGAAAACGTTTTGGCTTTAAATAGCACTCAGAAAACTGTGAGACTCCCAAAAGACGTTGAGACCACAGGAAGTAAAAAACAAGGTATGATTCTGTAATATCTTATTCCATTTGATCATAAGCATTAGTCAGACTTGGCGTTTTTACGCCTTATCTTTTAATACGGTTTAATTGTATTTTTTAGTTGTTCTTTTTAATGGGCTGCATCATGAATGGCCTAAAATACCCAGAATTAATTTCCCTGTTGGGTTTCATCAGGCCCATGATTGAACATTCAGGCGAGACAACAATCAACAAATCACCAGACCTATATGGCCCCTTGAATGGTCGTAATACTCGTTAAGGAGACGGGGATTTGTCCCGAAAGTTAAAATGTTAAAATGTTGGTTTTACTCAGGTGACCATAAAGAATCTCGGCCAAAGGGATTCAACTCTCCATTGTTGCAGTGTTTTCTTTTCTCTTTTCTTTTTTTCCTTTCCTGTCCCCCTCGCAGGCTCTAGTGAACACAAACAGGTTTTGCCAAGGGATTTGTGGATGTGTATGAAACGAGACTGAGACTTGGGAGCACAGGGCGTGTCTTTTGTTAATAGAATACGCATGGTTGGATCTCCCTGGGGCTGTTAGTGATGAGAAGAGAATGAAAATGTTAATGTTTGTGGAGCTGTCGTAGATTCCAGAAGACCTCTTCAGTGTACCCGCTAACAGTCCGTAAGGGGGTGAATGAATTGTTTCGAGGTAGAAAACCCACATTTTCTTCCACATTTAGTTGGTGCAGCTACAAAAAACTAACACCGCCAGAAGCTGTAGGTTTTCCCTAAACCTTTTTTTTTAAAAGTTCATGAAGATTAAAATACTGATTTAACAAAGTTGCTCTCATTGTAGAATACGCTTCAATTATCCTGGATAGATAGAGTATAACAACTTTACCGACTGCAGAGATAGTTCCATGGGTGAAGATTCGTGGTCTCTGCAAATCCATTTCACACTCAGTTACCCGCAACTTGGGCCTGACCACTATCACCGGACCAGTAGAGGCTGGAGTGCATTTTGGAAAGGCATTTCTACAGATTGTGCATCACATTTCCAGGTCAAACCTCTTTCACAAAGTTGTCCTTGATGATCTTTATGACTGTCTTTCCTCATCTAGACCTCTACAATACGCTTTCATGGACCCACAGTGGACATGAAAGCAGTCATCATATTACGTTATGCTGCCATAAACTATCAAAAGTGGTCTGGGAAGATGTGCGAGCACATTGACGTCCCTCAGTACTTAGTGCTTGCAGCGAGAGAACTCGTCACATCACAAAGTGTTACCGTTAAACCGCAGTTGGGTGTTGTGGTAAACAACGGTCACTGTTTCAGGCCCGTGTCAGGCTGCCAAATACGACAAATCAGGACGAGGCCAAAGCAGACTGATTTCACAGGGATTCACTGACGCTGATTCATTTAGACTATTTTCCTGGCAGAATTAGAGATACCTAACACTGCCAACGGGCTTGTTTACTTATTTCATTTGGACAAGAGGATAGGCGGAAGTTAGACTTCATTTAGGGAAAGCAAAGGTTAAAAAGTGGCTCCAGAGACGGAAGGTAATTGCCATCTGTATTTGTTTTTGTTTTTTCTGAGGGGGAAACAAATGGAACTTAAATGCTGGAGAATGTTGATCTCTGCGGTTACCCACATGGGTCCTTTCCAAGGGACAAGCTGCTTTCTCTGTATCCTGCGTGTGAATAATTCAAGAGTCAAAATGTCAAGGCTTCGACCACGATGCCCGTGGTTCATTTAGAGAATGAATCATCTTCTCCAATAGAAATCTTAAACACGTGTTTGGAAACGCACCATCCAATGTCATCACTGACATCTAACCAATTCCGTTTTTTCCGTCCCTATCGGGGGGAGTTTATATTAGTGCAGGGAAAATAGGCTAAAGAATTCCTGTAAATATCAATCGTAACGTAACATAGATCGGAAAGGTAGGCAGCACTTCGTCCCTCCTCTCTCACCTGAAAGACTGAGACCTGTCAGGCTTTTATCAGCCAAGTCAACCTACTAGATCCCTTCAGCAGAATGAAGCAGATGCTGAGGAAGAGGAGGTTGTAGTGAGTGGTTCAACAGTTCAAATAGTCTTTACATGCATATTAGTTCTTGAAACATCTTCGGGTTGTTAGGTAGCCTATGCTAGCTAAACAAAACTGGCGCTTGACTGCAAGACTGATAGCTAAATGCAATGCCCTTTGATCTTGTAACAACAACAAAATCTGAACACAAGTGGGCAGGTGGACACATTTGGAGACGAATGATAGACACAGGTGTAAACGCCGATGTGTAACGATGTCTGCTTGTAATCCGATCGGCCAAAACACATTTTAAAACCAAGTCTAAACAGGGTCTTAGAGGAAGATGCTTTGCTTAAGGTGGAAGAGAAGTTACAGATACAGACTGACAGACTTCACTACCAACCAACTTAGTCTCCAGATGTTTTCTTTAATACCAGCTCTACATAAAGGTAGGGCACCTAATTGTCCGGTTGCTTTCCTGCCAATCCTACATCAACCAGCTGCATTCTCCAAGCCAGGAACAGACAATGAAATTGTATGACCAGAGGATCTCGATTACCAACCACAGGAGGACCCATGCCTGAAGAGATGCACCTTAACGGTGCCACAATATCTCATCTGAGAGTGAGGATTGTGACGATTTCCATTAAAGATCATAATGTCATATGCCCAGCTTCGCAGTCACATAATTATGATGACTCATCTAGGAGATGTGGTAGGCCTCAGAGGCAATGTCCCTCCCGTTCCGAACAACCAGCCAAGGGCAGATCTACCCTTGCCAACATTTCTTGACATGAACCATAGAAATCCCAGTCAATGCACTGGACAATCACGTTCCTCGGGTACCTCTGAACGTTTCAGGTCTGATTCAAATCGGGTACTCATTGACCACCGACAGACAGAAGTGGCGATCGTGGTTGCCGACTCCTGCTGCTACTCTGACTTTCCCTTCACAGACAATATGGCAGCCCACAACTTGCAGTATGGGCAGCCTAACCAGCTGGCCCAACAAAATATAGCTGATCTCATGAAATAGCCAACTGGGAAGACATTAAGGCATATTTGAACTTGAGTCGGGCTTCCAAGTTTCCTGCCTTATTGGGAAGTTCCCCCATGATCCATGCTCCAGCTTCCACCGCGGAAGCAACAAATTATCATGCTGAAATTCAGAAACCGACCACTGCATGCTCTGTCAAAGAAATACGAAGCCAATCGAAGAAGATACATCCACCAGCTTGTAAGCACCACATCATATTGTGACTCATAATGGGAAGAACTGGTTGTTCTTTATTTGTTCATTTGAGTTGAGGTGAGATCCCAAACTAATTATGGTTTCCTGTACCAAACTTTTGGTCTCTAGCTGTGTTTCTAAGATTTCAAAAGCATGCTGTGGCCATCACAGTGACGTCAGCAGAATGTTTCACCGAGTCGTGCTGCTTCTAGATGACCAGCCCCTCATAATGTTCTCATAGAGAGATTTGAAACATGAACCAAGCATCTATGAATGGGAGGCGCTACAGCAGTTACAAGCTAGAAACTGAGCCCAGCCACAAAGAAGTCCACATCTTCTGAGATACCCCAGAGTGTGCTTATGGCTCTGCGGCATAAGTCATGACAAACCGCCAAAGGAAGGTGGAATAGCCTTTCTCACAGCCAGAATCCATGCCCCCCCCAAACGGCAACAGTGTGTCCCAGGTCTTGAACTCTGTGAGCCTTAGCTGGAGTGCATTTCTCTAAGGTGACGAAAGACGACCCCACCGTTCCCCATCTTCATCAGTGGTACTCAGAGTCGTGCACGTTCATTTGTTTCTATCAACAGTTACTGCAAAAATCCTTAAATTAAGGGTCAAATCCTTAAATTAAGGGTCAACTCTTGCTGGTTTCAAGGTCCTGCCTTCCAGTGATTCAATTGCTGCAGTTACCCTCCATTCCCGCGGACCGTGAGGAGTTCACCAATAAGATCAAATCCTGGAGCCAGTTGGTTGCAGTTTATACATAATCCCTCTAGGGGGCGGCGACCTTGCTCCCCGCTGATTACTACCTAAAGGCGTACAGGATCTTACATAAATGAGGCCAGCAAGAATCATTCCCCAAATAATTGGCATCAGCTGAGGCGATGGGGGAAAACCCACTCAAATACAAGTCACTTCATCAATCTGGCCACTGATGACAGAGTAAGAACTGTGGAAGTGAAGCGAGGGGATCGCTCCTCCACGGACCGGCATCCCTTCCCGCACTGCCGGACTCTTCAGGACTGAGCTGTTACATGATCGTGTGGATTGTCGTACAAAAGGCCGCTGACGGATGTCAAGAAGGCCAGTGCTATTTCAATTCATTTAAATATCCACCAGATCCCCCCCTCTGAGTTGAGCATTCCTCACTTCCCCTGCAGAGTGGTACAGTCCACACTAACAACCTAGTGCATACAGACACTTTTTAGGTGAGGTCATTTTTTATGAAAACCAGCAAGTAATTAGAGACAACACGGAGTTACTGTGTTCTCTTTGATGTGTGTCCAGTGGGCTGAACCTAAACTAACAATAGCATTTCAGCAATAAAGCTCTCCTAATTTGAACCTCGGGAGGATCTGTGATTTAATTAGTCAATTCAGTGTATGAGAAGTGTGTGAGAGACCATCTTCAGTCGTCTCCTCATGTTATTGTTCTTGTTGGACATGTTTTTCTGTCGGCCAGTGTCCGGAAATGCAGCATTATAGGAACTTAAAGTATTCTAGCTACCCCTGGTTAAGTGACGACGATGAAGGTCGTCTTTCACTGGTAGTTTATTTCATTTTCACACAATAGATGAAGCCATCAGAACTGAAATAAGACACACAAAAGAGCAAATTCATAAGTTATTCAAATAACATTTCATTACAAAACCGCATACACAGAAAATAAAAAAAAATATATCTCTTATTTGGCTGTTTAATCATAGGGGGTAAAACCATCTACTTGAAGATTTTATTCCAACTTTTCTTGCTTGGAAACTTAACTGGAACATAACTCTTATTGCTGCCTCCTCTTTTTGTTGTTGTATGTGTTTTTTGGAAACTGTATGTACAAAAAATAAAACTTTCAAATTAACACGGAATGAATGATTGTGTTTCCGCACCGATCTTAGAGGGTAAATAAACACAAACAAACTGTCTGCCAGTTAAAAGCATTATTTCTACTATCTTTTTGTGTCTCCATCCCCACATTCTGCTTTTGTACCAATCAGAACTTTTGATTTCCACTTTCGCACGCTTACATTTCTAGTGTTTATTTTAGTTTTTTTTCAATCATAGCCAGACATAGAAACCGTCTGGAGACATCGATGGTTTACGCTATCATGTGTTTAACTGACACTGCAGACACCGCAGGACAGAACATGAACTTAACGGACAGGGCAGCAACAACGGCCTCAATAACGACACTTTTCATCAAACGAGAACTCTGTTTATTTTTCCTATTAATGTACCTTTTTTTTTTTTTTATACCTTGTGACAAAATACTCAATTCCTCTCCCGTCTCGCTTTTCCAAAGGCTTGAGGTTCTGCATTAATGCAGCGCTCACAGTCCATTTCCCTTGGAACTCGGTGCCTCGCTGTGAACTTTTTTAAATGTCTTCCAACTGCAGGACATTCATCTGGTGTCCAGCTTCTCTTGGCAGCAGCTTTGTTTACCTAAATGGGCGTAAAAAGAACACATTATGGGTTTAAGAACTTAGGTCATATGTTGCCACAAAGGACTCTCTCCCACAGTCACTGAAAAATAGATTTATTGCCCCGGTGGTGCCGTGGAGAGACACTCCAAACTACTGGAATTCCAATAGACCTCTTAAATGTGCAACATGGCTACACACTGCTACCTGTGTGGGATATAGCCGGGACACCGGGCCCGGAAGGTTGCTTCAGGCAGAAATCTTTATTGATATCTCCCAAAATTCAGGGATATTATGGAATCCTCACCACCGCCGCATTAACGGGATAATTCAATAGCCTTTAATTAAAGAAACAATGTTTTATGTCCACAGTTCTGTAAAACCTTTTCCAAGTATCATTTTCAGATTTGAAACCCACATGGATGTTAGTGTGAGGAAGAAGTGGATTGATTTTGGGAGGGATTGGTCGTAGATTTCTGACACTGAAACTTCATATTTTATTCAATATGAGGAACTTTTTTTTTTTCCTGACACTAGGGGGAGCTTTACCACCAAAGGTCTTCGGACCATAATTCCTCAACTGTTGGTCCGATTTAGTCCAAAATTTTGGTGCATACGAATCCAATTTGTAAACATCGTGTTTTAGTGTAATAGTTCATATTTTTCTCACTAGGGGGAGCTTTTTATGGAAAACACTATTTTATGGTCATAACTTCTTAACCGCCGGTCCAATTTTGTCCAAAATCGGTGCTGATGAATCAACTGAAGGAGAACTAACTTGTATATATATATATTATACATATATACATGTATATTTTACTCTGAAAGTTCACATTTATTCACTAGGGGGAGCCTCTTTTAGCAATTTTCTTTCTGACACTAGGGACAGCTTTACCTTCAAATGTTTTTGGACCATATTTCCTTAACCTTTGATCTGACTTAGTCCAAATTTTGTTAATATTATATTTAACCTATATCTTATTATGTTATGTTATGTTAAAAATACCTCCTGTTTTGGGTATAATCTATCTGAAGCCATCTTTGTTTTGACGTCTTTGGCTTAAATGTGTTTATGTCACAAAGTATCTTGAAATTTCCAGAACAACTAACACAAAATAAAAGATGTTTCTTATTTAACTTTCTTGGACTGTCCTCCGTGATGGATATTCTTCCAGGTATATAAAATCCTCCATCCAGTCTCCATATTCGATCCAATTTAAGGGATAGTGGTCACGGCTTTCCTCCTTTGGAATAAACTCATCTCTACTCGTCGCTCAAGAAACAGGAAAAGAAGCAAATAAATCCATTTCTGTAAACGTATCAGATGAGTGGAGTCTGTTGACACCTATAAAAACCTCCTAAATACCCATTTTTATCAACTAGCTTTTGATAATATAATTGCTTTATTCGCTGTATGTTTTGTTTGTGTGTGTGTGTTTGTGTGTGTTTTCTGATGGTTGTTATTTTGAAAAATGTCTCGTTTGGTTCTTTCTTTAAGTTTTTCCTCATTCTTAATTAATCACCTGTAAATGGAATCTGTAACCTCCGCTTTGAAAGGTGTCATATAAATAAAACTTTACTTTCCGTGGATGGTGGGATCGGTCCGAACGCTCCGTGTGTCTCATCAGTAAGCGGTAGAGCGACCATGGTAACTAATGACGGTAACCGGACGCTTAATTCAAGGAGTGAAACAGAATTCTGCATATAAACGTCATAACTGATTGTTGATTTCAACATCTCTGCTCTTCAACAGATACAAACGTGGACCGGCTTTTTAAGGTTCTCTTCATAAGATGCGATGACCGTTAAATGAGATAAATGAGACACTGGTGTCACTGTCTTTGGTAAGATTGTGTTTTTATGTCAATAATTCCGTGTGTAAACAAAACTCATTTTCATGTTTTGAAGAAAAATGTCCCCATTGTTGTTCATTTTATATTTTTCTTCTTCACTGTGCAATTTTTCAATTGTTTGACACAAAAGGGAAATACATGCAATTTTCCTTATTTACTGTAATGGGCGTTATTGTTGAATATTAGAGCCAACAAAGGCAATGGTTGCATCTGGTGTCTTTATCTGGAGGTCAGAGATTGCTCTTTGTAAACAACAAACAAACTGTGTGTGTGTTTGTGTGTGTGTGTGTGTGTGTGTGTGTGTGTGTGTGTGTGTGTGTGTGTGTGTGTTTGTGCGTGAGTGTGTGTTTCTTTCTGTATATATGTCCATCCATCAGCATGAATACATCTAATCTAATACAGTGCAGCAGTTATAATGCCTCTCTGAGTGGACTTTAAATGGTTAAAATCATTAAAATAAATTAATATTAAAAAGATATGATGAGGACCGATATTTGTTAAAAGTATTAAGTCAGTGAAAAAATAAAAATAACAAATACTAGATTCATATAATATGTTTTATGGCAGTTTCAACAGGGGTTAACCCTAGAGGGTTAATTTATTACACCCTCTAGGGTGTAATGAATGAATCTATTTTGAATCTATTTTTTGTATTCAGCCTGAGAGAGGATGCAGTTGGTCGATAGAGGGGTTGTAATTGGTTGATAGCGAGGTTGTAGGGTTGTAGATTGGTTACAGTTGGCATATAGAGGGGTTGTAGGAGGGTTACAGTTGGCATATAGAGGGGTTGTAGTTGGTCGATAGTGGGATTGTAGGTTGGTTGCGGTTGGCTTATAGAGGAGTTGTAAGTGGGTTACAGTTGGCCTATAGGGAGGTTGTAGCGGGTTGATAGTGGGTTTATAGGTGGGTTGCAGTTGGTCGATAGTGGGGTTGTAGTTGGATTGAAATTGGCCTATAGATGGATTCCAGTTGGCATATGTAGTGGGTGTAGGTGGGTTTTAGTTGGCCTATATAGAGGGGCGGTTGGTGTGATGTTGCTGGCCTTTAGAGGAGCTGTACGTGGATTCCAGTTGGTTTATAGGGGGGTTGTAGATGGCCTATAAAAAGGGGTTGCAGTTGGCCTTTAGAGAGGTTGTCATCGGTCTATAGAGGGGTCATAGAGGGGTTTTCATTGGTCTATAGAGGGGTCGTAGTGGGGTTGCAGTTGGCCTATAAAGGAGTTGTAGGTGGGTTGTAATTGGAGTAAAGAAATGTTGTATTTAGCCTATAGAGCGGTTATATTTGGCCAATAGTAGGGTACTTAAAGTAAAACATCAACAGAGAGAATAAACCGATGTTCCTTGGGGTCTCTTTTCTGTCACACACAGCACAGACACAAACAATGATCCTCTTTAAATGCTTCATAAGCAACCATTGTTTATCTGGCTGTTGCATCTTGGGAACATGGCCGGCCTACCAAAGGAGAAGGACGTGGAGATTCACTGAGAAGATAGCAAACCCAATGACGCAGCAACCTCTTGTTTTTTAACGACCTCCTCCGAGCAGCAAACATATCCGACACATATCTCTTCTTAATTGTCACCGGTTTTATGCCATGGACTCACTTAAGTTATTGATATCTAGGGGACAGAGGTGGACCTAACCCAGGATAAAATCATGGTCATTAAATTACGATTAGAGGACATGAACAGTATTCTACCAAAAAAAAAAATAGGAAAAAGATTAGCATGAATAATAACACAAATGATTGCTGTACCAGCTGTGGCTGCTTGACCTTGGGTACCGTTAGCGCAGATGGGCTCCACTTAATGAGTACGTGGCACAACGTTAGGCCAGGTTAGTGTCGCAATTAGTCATGGGGTTTTTAGATTTCGTCTGTAAACCCTTTGTCTTGTTTCTCTTGAATGTTGCAAACTGATGACATTTTGACAAGTCTGGTAAATGTCTTGAGATAGGATTTTTACAAATAGAATACTCGTACGCCCTTATGTGGCTTCTTCTCAGCATCACGTCATCGAGTTGGTTAAAGTGCATTCAACACTGGGTTAGCGCCGCTTTTGATGCTCTCCAGAAGAGAAAAGAAGTAAACATGCCTTTGCCCTTATTTTAATGTAATGTCAACAGAGTTTTTAGTCAGCCAGATTCTTGGCTGGTGAGAATAATCTTAAAACACAGCAGAGTGGAATGTGACTTAACTCAATTTATATGTAAATGTAATATATTCCGTGCGGTGAGGTTATATTATGTCAGCATCGGCTGCTTTTGTTTTGTATCATTCAGAAGGGTATTCACGGTCAGCACCACCACTTTGGATTGTTTTTTTCTCCCTGAAAATGAATGGGTTGCGTTCACCGTTTTAGCCTCGTGATGACTCAGCTAAAGCAGACGAGCTGTTTGAAACGAAACACCTGTAAATATGCATGTTTGTCTATGTATTATATCTTAGATTGAAGGTCATCTGTTTGTATATCACCTAATGTTGTGGATTGTAGATTGCATCGTTAATTAGATCTACATTTTTCCCGAAAAGCCCCCAATCCCCTGCATTGTACAAGCTATTTCCCTGATTGAACTCCGCCAAAATTAAACTTGACTCATTAATAATCTCATACAGTCCATATTGACTCAACCTAACTATTTCTATCAATCAGCAGTCTGCTCTAGGATCAGATCCCATAGTGACTCAGTAATGAAGATAAATACAGTTAACTAGTTTTTCTGAGCTCAGAAATAAAACAAGACAGAACTCCTCGTTTTTATTCATAAGAGCTATGTTTGACACAATTGACAGAAAAAGCCCCCCAAAAACATCATTAAGGTGTTTTGGTCACCTTAAATTGCCCGTAGGAGTGAATACGAGTTTTAATAATTGTCCGTCTCTTTGTGTTGACCCTAGCCTCTAGGTACCTAGTCTTTTGGAAAACGTCTGTAGGGATAGGCTCCGGCCCCCGCAACCCTGAAAGTATAAGTCGTAACGAATAATAGATGAATAAACGGACTTATGGTTGGGGAGTAATGGTCACAAAACTGTCAAAGGGGGAGGGTCTTTAAAACTTTTTAGGGGGTGCTGTAGAGCCATTTTGCTAGTCGTGCACTAAGACCCAGTTACGAAGTTATGTCTTATAAAATTTTGGAGATGGAGCTCCCCTTAGTGGTGAGAATATGCAAGCGACCTTTCCCTAAATCAATCCAGCTCTTCCTCACACAAAGGTCTATGTGGATGTAAAATTCACACATCTGGGGATTAAATGATGGAATCATTTGCTGCTGTGTCCTTCATTTTGCTGCGAAAAGTTAAAAAAACAACTATTTCACGGAAAGTTTTCAGATGTTCATACCCACACTGACCTGAAATGAGGAAGAATTGGATCGATTTGGGGAAAAAGGTCAGCTATAAATTTCTGATAGTAGAGGGAACTTTGTCTCAGAAGGTTTTCAGGCCATAATTTCTCAATCGTTGGGCCGTTTGAGTCCAAATCTGGTGCATACACCGAATATACCGTCCTTCTTCTAACCGTTGGTCCGATTTAGTCCAAATTGACCTCATATGAACCGTCTCAAGGCGATCTAACTTTAATTTGTCATATTTTTCTGTTTTTGTTTAATTTCACTCACTGGGTTTTCATTTTTTTGTCCAAGAAGCCAAAAACAATGGCTGTTTGGACCGTTTTCGTCTGAACCGTATCTCTTATTATGTCCAAATTGGCCCATATAGATTTATACAAGGAGATCTATCTTACTTCACCATAATAGTTCATATTTTACTCAGTAGGTGGAGCTTTTTGTGGGAAACACTGTTCCAGTCCATAACTTCCCAACCATCAGTCCAATTGTGTTTAAATGTATCTCCTATGAATCGACACCAGGAAACTTTGTTTTATTCCTGAGCTTAGAAAAACTAGTTAACTGTATTAATCTTCATTATTGAGTCACTATGGGATCTGATCCTAGAGCAGACTGCTGACTTCATAGAAATAGTTAGTTTGAGTTAATATGGACTGTTTGGGATTATTAATGAGTCAAGTTTCATTTGAGGAGATCAATCAGGGGGGTTGGTATATATATGCAAATAACGTTATGAATACCATCGTTGTGCCTTTTTAGTGGTTTTAAACTAGCTAATTTTTAGTTGAGAACTCCAAGAAAATTTCAGATATATGTTTATCCTTCAAATGTGAAACACGCTTGACAAGATTTTTTTTTTTTTTTCGGAGACAAAAAAATCAGAAATATTTCCTAAAACGAGACTTTTTTTTCCTTTTCTAAAAAAAAAGGATTATTATGCAATTATTATGCATATAAGTAGTTTATTCGCTTTAATTGACCTCATAAATTCGGTGCCACATTCTCTGCCGCATCGATGACCTCATTGTTGAGGTCATCAGGTCAAAAGTGCAGAAACTCTGATTTTAGAACACTTAGAATCGCAAATACGTGAATAATTATTGTCCTTCTTTAAAAAAAAAAAGAAAATGCTTTGTCTTTCCTGACCAGCCCGGCCAACCGCTCCGACGACCTCATGCGAGAAAGAGGGAATCAAAGCCTTTTGCGCCGAGCTCGTGCGAGAGAACTGAAGCATTACATCATGGCATGGTTACGATCCACCCAAAAAGAAAAACGCTCGGTCAAACTTTGAACCCCGAACTGCTTTGGAGGCTGTTATTGACGTCTTCCTTGATCTGTTGCTTTTTGCAGCCTCGAACAATAAACCTCCCTGACAAAATCTGGCACGTCTCGTTACCGAATGTAAACGAGAGCGAGACCAGAGGCCCGCATAGTTGTTTTCAACGGCAGTGACGCCACGGAGGTTTGGGTCCGTGGGCCAACACTGAAACTTTAATGTGGTGTTTTTTGGGAGAGTTTGACTTTGAAAACAACTTCATTTAGCGAACACTGAACTCAAACAATGCTATAAAAGCCGGAGCGTTTACATGCTCGGTGTCAGCTGGCAGGGTTCCCTCAAACACCCAAAAATATCTGTTAAATGTCCGGAAAGTCCCGTCTCAGGGAAGTTCTGGATGTGTGGGAACTAGTCGGCGTGATGTCCGCCGTCCAACGTTCAGAGGGGGGCTAAAATAGAAGCAGAGGGAAAGACGGAAGCAGGAAGTGAGGTGAGCTGACAGACCAGACGCCTCATCTATAAACATCGTTGTACAGAAGAATGTTTACAGTCGCTGTCAGCGCGATTTGTGGGATTTATAAGAAGAAGGGATTGACGGGAGAATGCGTGAACCTGCCCGTGACCTTTGACCCATGCGTATGCATAGAAACAGCTGACAACGGGGAAACTATGACTCAGATGGCAAAATGATAAAAAAGAAAAAGAAAAAGAGAAACAGTGTGACATAAATGAATGCAAACATTGTGAGCAAGTGCATGTCACCACCAAGCCCCCAACCCTCTGCGTTGTACAAGCAGTCCCCCTGATTGAGGTCCTCAAATTTCAGTTCTCAAAGTTATGTGTAAAAAAAACATTTAAAAAAAATAAAAGTTCCCACTTCTGTGTAAAATATGAAAAACACAAAATAGATTTTCTCCATTAAATTAATTTTCACCAAATTTGGACTAAATCGGACGAATGGTTGAGGAATTATGGCCCTAAAAACTTTTTTTAGATAAAGCCCCCCCTAGTGTCAGAAACATACAACCCACCGTTCCCAAAATCAATCCAGTTCTTCCTCGGACCAAGGTCTGTTAGGGTATAAACTTTTAATATAATCTATGAAATATCGATTAAACTGATGAAAAAAAAAAAGTCCCAACCTTTTCAAATCTTTTATTTTTTAAATTATTTAAAAACGAAAAAGTCTGAATATTTAGGAAAGTTTGAAAGATATCTGTCAGCCTGAAAATCTTCACATTTACCGCGTCAAACATTTCCTGTCACTCTCAGACCTTTGTGGTATTTGTCCTCCAAACAGAACCTTTGGTCCCGTTTCCTCCCCTCTCCTATCAGAACTCCATTTGTGTGAAGTTTTTATTTTTTAGTCCTCCTTTCATCCTTCGCCGTGACTCATGTCATCAATCAGCGGTCATTAATATTAATAAGAGGCGTTTCTTTGACTTATTTAGTTGAACTAACACAATCCTACTGTTGTTCATATTTTTTTAACTGATTTAAATTAGTTGTTTCCACAATAAAAACAAATTCATGCCGATTCTATGACATTCCTGAATACACACATTTTAAAAAAGGTGATTATTGAAATAAAATCGAGCACATGAATGTACTTGAACCTTAACTACGTAATTATTCAGTTGAGTCCTATTCAGACGCCAATCCTACGCAGACTTACTGTAAATGAGTTTCCTGGTGAGAAAGACCCTCAGGTGCCTCCTCACCTGACGCTGTCAAGACACGGGCAGCACGGAGCAGGAAGTGGGTGGAGGGGTGGAGGGGTGGCAGCCACAGGAAAGGAAAGGAAGGCCAGGCCAGACCCTGATAACGGGAAGCTGTCCAGGCTCAGGAGGAGGCTGGGAGACATTCGCCAAATCCGGATGGATCACAGGCCTCTGGATGGAATCCAGTTTTGCTGGGCTGCGATAAAGAGGCTGATTATGTGTCACCCATCGTTTCGCCCGCCTCCCGCCGCCGTCCCCCCGGCCATAAATCCACTCATGACAAGCTCCGCTGTTCGCCAGTCTCTCTCCCTCTGCTTCCTCTCTCTCTCTCTCTCTCTTCCTCTCTTCCTCTTTTATATCCGTACATCCTCTCAGGAGCTGTTTACCATCGATCAGTCGTTTTTTTTTCTTTCCTTTCTTTCCTTGGTGTCTGTAATGATTTTCTACCTGATGAAATCAACTGGATCAGGAAGGTTCCTGTCGGAACCTCATCTGGACCATCAGAGCTGTCCGTCTCAATCAAGGGCAAATCATCTGCAAACATTACTCTTGGTAGGGAAAACAATTTCCACGCTTTTGTTCCTGTCCGCAAGGGTATATTCGCGAATGCTTCCAATCCCCTGCGTTGTACAAGCAATCCCCCTGATTTAACTTCACATATTAAACGTGACGTTATGTCAAAAGAAAAGTGTTTTTCGTTTAAAATAAAAGGACCCTATACTGAATAGAAAATTATCTATACAAGAGCGATCTCCTCAAGTCGGGTCATAGTTTCCACATTTGGACTAAATCGGATCAATGTTTAGGAGGTTATGGCCAGAAAGCAAATTTTTCTTTTTTTTTTGTAAAAGGCTTCCTTTAATGACTAAAACATGAACTATTAGAGGTAAATAAAACATATGTAAGATAAGTCCGCTTGAACCTATTCATATTGGCCAAATTGGGACTAAAATGGACCAAGGATTGAGAAAATATGACCCGAAAAGCTTAGTAGACTAAGGTCCCCCTACTCAGAAATAAAATGTATTTTTAGGGGGGTTTTCTTGTAAAAACCCATTACATATTACATTATTGATATTTTATATGATATTTTACCGATAAGCTACACCTTATCGGTAAAATACCAACTATCATCAACTAACGAATTTGGACTTAATCGGCTAAACCGTCGAGAAATTACGGCCTGAAAAATTTCAGATAAAGTTCCCCCTAGTGTCCGAAATAAACAAAACTGATCTTTGCAAAGAACAATCCAGTTCTTCCTCAAACTAGGGTGTAGGACGGTATGCAAATGAGAAAATGATCCATGACATAGTTTTTGAGTTATTGTGTGAACACGACTAATCTGCGAAGGCAGCGAAGATGACTCCATAATACCCCCCACTTTTCGGGAATATAATGATTTTTTTTCCAGATGAAAACAGCTGGAGATGGAAAGTTCCTTTTTTATTTTGCATCGTCGGACCTGTCAACCATTACTCTTCACACTGAAAACTTAAAATTTACAGATTTGATCCGAATGTAAAATGCGTTACAAATAAAATATATTATTATTGTTATTAATATTATTAGTATTAATAAAATGATGGCTGTAAAAAAAGTAACAATTTCTTGAACTCTGATTGTTTTAACGGTGAAACATCTTGATTCAATCAAACATTTGACTTTTAATTGCTATAAGTTTCCAATTATACGTGTTCCTTTTAGGGCTCTTCTTGAATTCCAGGAATCAGAATCAGATTTTGTCATTGCTATCCTAATAAAAAAGATGAGGTGTAAATTCCCTGGAGTAAACACCAAGTTCTCCTCAAACACCTCACCTCAAAGTGGCATCCTCAAATCAAGGCCAGTTAAATGCTTTTAACACTTATTAATTACATTAGGAAACCAAATTGGGCAGCCGAGGTTTGATTTATTACTCGGCTAACCGGTTTTGTCACTCGAGGAATATGCAGAAGGGGGCGGATGTCGGGATGAGACGACGTGGCCGAACTCGCTCTGACCCCAGTGCTCTTATTTGTGCCAACCTGGATGTAAAGGCGTCCTCTTGACCCCCGCCATGAATGGGTTACCCTGAAAAACCTTCTTCTGACGAACGCCAGCTCAGCGGTGAATGAATATTCAGTGAGGCACCCATAGGTGAGTCACTGTCACACCATGAAAGGACTCTCAGCGCTTGACTCTTCAAACACGATGTATTTAAGTTAACCGGGAAAATATTTACTTGTATCCTAGTTTAACTGAACACTAGTCTAACTGCATTTTTATTTTTTTCAAAAACACGCTCCGACTTATAAAACCACAAAATCATAAAAACTGAGACTCTTTATTTCGACACCACTCGCACTTTATTCATTTGTCAAGCCAGATAATCTACACCGTCCGTCGACTTTTGCCGAACTCCTTCAAAATAAAAGCACTGCTGTTACTGCTCGGCTGCAGGAAAAATAAAAAATATGATTGTATATACTAATATAGTAATAATAATTTGCTGTATTAGTTCATACATTTCTGACTAGGGGAACTGCTCAAAAAACTTTTTCGGACATGGATTTAGTCCAAATTTGTCATAAAAGAATTGACGAGAGGAGGTTGATCATATTTTACTGTAATAGTTCATATTTTACTCACTTTGTGAAGTTTTTCTTTTTACAAAAAACACTGTGGACATAACATGACATTTTAATTTAAGGGGTTTTAAAACATGTTTTACTGATCAAGGCTATTTTTCATTATTAAGAATAATTTTTTTAGCACATTATTTCTTAAGTGTTGTTTGCATTTGGGTCGTGTATTTGAACTAAACCTAACAAAAACAACAAAACAGTATTATATCACCGTTAATACACTGACACTGCATCGATGGATGACGTTATTATATGAAGGAACTACATGGGCTGGGAAAAACTTCATATTCACATATCAACGACATCCAGAAACGCTGCTGACTTATTTTTGCCTGAATTCTACAGTTTCTAGAAATCACGAATGTCATTGCCTGTGGGCTAAAGAGTTAACGGACCATCCAGGTTGATACCAAATCCAAAAAAACCAGCATCTCTCTTTTTATGGGAGTGTTTTAATGCTCGTGGTGTGAGAACCTGAACATCTGTGACGGGTCCATTAATGCTGAAAGTTACTTACAGGTTTAAGAACAACATCTGCTGCCATCAAGACACCATCTCCCTCTTCTTCCTCATCTTCAGGAACGTCCCTGCTCGGTCCGGCGAGTGAGTGAGTCTGACGCCGGACTGGATTTCTTGCACATAGAGATAGATACGTAGAACTTATACGTGTGTTGGTTTGTGTGTGTAGTGGTTCATTTGTAAAAACTACATAAGATATGTGTTTCTTAAACACATATACTTTACGGATAGATACATACACATGAGCAGCCATGATGAACAGTTCTGGTCGTTGGCCTCCATTCACATCAAGCACTACCGCATATTTTCATTTTCTTTTATTCTGTGGATTATTTCTCTACAGTCTTTAATACGATAAAAACTCTTCTTTTTTTTTGCCCCATCAACAGCTTAAACCCAGGACAAATAATGTCAGCTGTGCCTTTGCATTTGTCACACTATCTTTCAGAATGGATTCCCCTGTCGTTCATCCAGCTTTAGGATGATAAATAGCCGTCGAGCTTTGCTCACACCCGTCCCCATCTCCCCATACTTCCTGGAGCGGAGCCACCAGTCACTGCTGCCCCATCTAATAACTCTCCCCATGTTTAAGCAAAGCATGTGCCTAATAGACTGCTCTCAAATCACACATCGGGGGGACGCTGGAGTGAGCTGAATGTCACAGTGCATTTATCTTCTTCTTGCCCCCTGACCAACCCATCTCGGCTCGGACCATTATTTAACCTGAGAGAGGTCAAACCCTGCCTCTGCGACTCGAACAGAGCATGAATTAAACTAAATTGCGTATCCGTCCATTAAAGCGGCCATTTGCTGCTCTGAAAGCTCATGGAGCTCCACCGCCCTGCGTTGCTTTATGGGTGTCGGGGACCAAAAGGCCTGACGGCGGGCGTGGCTGACTGCATGTGATTCCCTTACCTGCAGCAGAAGGGGGCTGAAGGGCAAGAGGCGGATAAGGGGGCCGGGATGCTGCTAGGTCAGCACTTGGCATAATATGAGGGAAGTAATGAGCCTTAAAGGAAGACCCCCCCCCCCTCTTCTTTCCTCTGCAGTCTCACCTCATCTTGTATTTGGACTTCTTCATCTGCTTGTGCAGATTCCTCACTTTTCTGTACGTGGTTTTCGCAGTAGTTTTTGCTGACAATTTAAATGTCTGATATTTTGTTTTTCAGCTGGATTGTGAGACAAAATGTTTGTTACCTTTATTAGCTAATATTGTACATACATACTTAGAAATATTACAAGCTTAAGGCAAGAAAACATGTTAAGAAACAAACATTTTGTCCCACAATCCATGTATTAACCAAAAAGACAGGTTGGCATGGTACACCATAAATGTAGGGGTGGCACGGTTCAGACATGAACAAAAATATCGGGGTGGCACGATCCATATATCAACCGAAGATATGTAGGGGTGGCACAGACCATAAATAAACCAAAAATGTAGGGGTGGCACGGTTCAGACACGAACAAAAATATCGGGGTTGTACGGCCCATTTATAAACCTAAAATATCGGGGTGGTACCCCACAGTGGGTTGGCTCCGTCCCCCACCACCAAGTGTTTTGACTTAATGATTGAGTGAATAAATGGAGGAACCTAAATTAAATGCAAAAGGGAAACAATTGTTGCCGGGAGCATTAGAATCTATCGATAGTACTCTTTTAACACTACACAACATTTCCCAACAACTCATGAAACCATTATAATTTCAGCAGTTACAGTATGGAACATATTGAAACATATGTATTTTTATGGTTGGATGTAAGACATTTTAGCATTTAAAGCAGCAAAGAGTGAAGAAAACATGTTTTATTTTGCATCCAGGCTGGAGTTCCGTCAGTCAGCAGAACTCCGCGTTACACGGAACCTTGAATCAGCCTCTGAAAACATGAAATGCTTGAAAGGAAACACATTGAATTGGAAAAATTCTGCAGGCTTTAAGCGAAGTCTGAGTTAACATTCTTCTGTATGTTTTCGGCTTCCTGTGAAAAAAAAAAAACGATGCTGCAGGCTTCCAGGTCCGCAGCCAACTGGACGACTACGTTTGGATTCATCCAACAATGGCGCCATCGTTGCCAGTGCTCTGAAGGCTCTTTCAAATTCCTCCAACCATCTGTGATATTCCAATAAAGCTCTGCGCTGACGGCATTCACACAAGGGAGTTTTTTTTTTTTTTATATGTAACGTGAAAGTCTGATCCAGTGTGGGCATTTAGAAACTGTTTCACATATTGTTTGATTTATTTCCTGTTCTCTCTCTCTCTTTGTTTGTTTGTATCTTTTTGCATTTTATGACTTTTAAGACATGACTCATTATCTAATCGAAATGTTGGGGATATTATGGAACCGTCGTAAGGTGAAAACAGAAAAACTGTTTCATTGATCATTTTCAAATTTTATACCCACATAGACCTCAGCGCGAGGAAGCACTGGATTGATTTTTGGAAAGTTTGGTTGAATATTTCCAACACATTTTGGAGCTTTATCTATAAACCAACCCTAACCCTCAAGGGGATCTACAGTATCTTGTATATATCATATTTTACTCTAACCGCTCTTGTTTTACCGATAGGGGGAGTTTATTCATGAAAAAAAGGACATTTCGTAGAGAGTTTCCGAACTTTTGGTGCAAATGACCTGGTTGGGAAGATCTATCTTGTATTTTCTTTATAGTGTATTTGTTAAATTTGCAACATTTAACACAAATGAATACCATAACATCACAAACAAGCAGGAACGACTTAAAAGAAGGAAGGTAAAATCGGTAAAATGATCATTAAATGAAATTAACGAAGAAGAAGAAAAACAAGCACAATACGGAACAATTTTAAATATAAAGGATGTTTACAGAAACCATAATATAATAGACTTAATGAATGTGTTCCATTACCGTATAAATAATGATCTAAGTTTCACTTAATCCAGTCATACTGTGTCACTTAATACAGTAATACCTTAATAATACAGTAATAATACAGTAACATAAGAATATATATATGGAATACTGTATTAATCCATTAATACTGTATTAATACTTTAATACTTTATTTCTTATTCGACTCCTATAATTAAAATTTTTCTCACCAGGGGGAGTTTTTTTGAAACAAAAAACACTGTTTGAGTCTGAGACAATCTCATAACTGTCGGTCAGATTTAGTCTTAATCTGGTGCTTATGAATGGGCGTCAGTAGATTTGTCTTTTTTATGTCATATTCTACTCTAATAGTTCATATTTTACCCACCAGGGGGAGTTTTTTAAAGACATGAATTCACATTTAATTTGAAGAGTTCAATCAGGAAGTCTGCTTGTACCACACAGGGGATTGGGGGCCTTCCCCCCCAATCCCCATCCTCTCGCTTACGCGACTCAGCCGAGAGCTTCTTAAAAACGCCACCGCTAAGAACCTAGAAAGAAATAAGTGTTCAGCTTCTGCTTTGCCGGATTACAAGCGGCGACAGAGTCACCGCGGCGCTGAGGCATCATCCATTTTGGACCTGCCAGAGTAAGCCGTCACAATGGATCTCGGCTCAGTCGGGCAGAAGCCCGGTTAATGTTCGGGGACGAAATGAAGCAGCAAATAACACAACTGCCTCACAATGATCAAATCAGATTATGCGCTCACCAATCGGAACCTCTGCCAGCATCATCTGAAGAGCAGAACGTCTGGAAGTAAACCTTCCAGCTTCAACAGCTGTATAGAATCCGACCTCACAACAACAGCGTTGGTCCTGATGGTTTTCTTTCCAGGACGGCTACTGCAAGGATATTAATTCATATATACCTTTTATATTGACTTATTAGGGTCCGGCTTCACTTAACATTAATCTGCACTTGATTTGATTCACATGCAAGGAGGGAAAATAAAGGTGCGGGCACAGAAGTATAGGAGAATCCATAACCTCACCAGGGAAATCAATCATAAATGGTGGCTGAACAGAGGGGTATGGATTTTTTTTTTGATTGCTTTGCAACAGCAAACTATTCTTCTAATGCACAGTTATATATATATAAAAGAAGAAAAAAAAACTCGTTGGATGCCTTAAGCCAACACTGGAAGCCTGAATGTAACAAGCAGGACAAAAAAAAAAAATACCATATTGCCTCATGTACGTATGTCAGCTTCCCCCAATGCATCTTTGATTTTTCATCTGCTCAACAACAGAGTGTGATCTGTCAGCCTCCCATCTCGCAAATGGCCCTATTATTTTTGTTTTGCACCCTCGAGTTACTCTGAATAATCAGAATTTATCTATGACAAACAGCCTCGTCTGTGTTGTTGCCTGTTTTACCTCCTCACTTGTAGCTCCAGCGCCGCTGCACGGCCGCATAAAGACTCAAACATCGGCAGCTTAACGCTCGCGTCTCTTTTTAAAACGTTTGACCTTGATTCTGCATTTTAAATTGTCTATTTTTTTTTTTTTTTATCCTTTTCCCTGAATCGAATCTCTTTTCAAATATTTCATTCTTGGGCGTATATTCATTTAATCAAACCCAACAATAATAGCACTTGGTTATTTTGGATTTCGCGGAGATGCGGATTGCTTGGCTTAAAATGCATTTAATTAAATTCCGTGATGTAGATTTGGTGTGTCTTCTGCTATCTTTGAAGCATTTTAATTGTTTTACTCGTTCTTGCTTGTGTTGTTAAATTATTTACTTTCTTTCCTAGCAAAAAATCCTTTGACGTACAAATGAAACTGCGTCAAACTCAATAGCGGATAAAAGTAGACCTTAGTTTATTTTCATGATGTCAACATATTTGTTCATACAGTCCATCTTTTTCTTTTCATCTGTGTCTATTGGCAAAACAATAAACACACGAAATAATGCAAATGTTATTTTTCCGATACGATGAAGTGATGAAAGATAAATTAGATTCTTACAAGACATTGATATATTGTGAATGACATATTTATGGTATAAGCTTATTTTAATTTATAATGGAAAATTCTTGTCTTCCTTATTTTATTTTATATGTTTTCACTTTTTCCGGCCAAACCCAATCAAAATGCAATGAGCCTTTTGAGAAAATTTTTTTTTATTACTTGTCATGCAGATTACAACTTCGTGAAGTCGTCCCTGAAACTCTGCACATGTAAACTACAGGGGGATTGAACCGGCGACCTTCCGATTGACGGAATTCCCCACTGTTTTTTGTACATACCTTCCGAACCAATCGGTCCACTTCAGTCAAAATTTGGTGCACATGAATCTAGTTCTGGTATTTCCGACATAACTTCACATTTAATTTGAGGAGTTCAATCAGGGGGATTGTTTGTACAACACAGGGGATTGGGGGCTTTTCAGGGATAGACCCCGGCTGTCGGGGACGACGGCCGGGTCATAGTTGAAGCTGCCAGCGCAGAACAAACAACGAACAGCTCATCATCAACAGTGCGTTCCTTAAATCACCCAAACAGCCGTTCCCGTTCGCTCTGTTTTGGGAAAGTAAACAGTTTAATTTGCTTTGTGGGGTTTTGTTTACATTTTTGCTGTTATTACATTTCTTAATTATTCTGTTATATCATTGCTGGGATAAACAAAAGTGGGAAAATAAACCCTGTTTCCCATAAACAGTTTTAGTGGATCTTAGACGGACTTACAGATGGATCTGATCACACAAATCCAACAAACACATCCACAATCACACACACTCAACACTCCGGTGGGTTTATAACTCTAACATTCCAGTTATTTTCCATCATATTCTTTGAAACCTTCTTTGTCCGACTGAAATTCCCTGAGGAGAATCGTTCACAAGACCTCGCATTGAGTATCGATGGCCAATACCACATGACTGTGCGGCTTTCAGCGATCCAGGAGAGGTTTTCGCCGTGTCGTTGGGAAAACCGACCATTTGTTAGCGTTGGAAATAGACCATAAATAATGTGAGAGTGTATTATTCGAACCTCGCGGCCACAGGACAGGGGATTCCAATATGGGTGGAATGCCGTAATGAAAAGGTCATGGTTTACACATGATTTTTCTTCTTCTGTCATCTTTTCTTGAAACTGCCTCCCAAAGACGCCGTTTAGGCTGTGGGGGGCTTAAGATGATTCGACCAGAAGATTCTTCATGCTTTTCTTCTGTGTCTCGATGGTTGCCTCTTGAAATACATTTAGGATTTTGAAACACGGTTCATCTAGAGAGATTCCGCACGCCTGGATTAAAACAGGCGAAATGAAAGGCTGATTAATTCTTAGGTGTTGCTCCTCGCTGTGACAGAGGAGTCAACGCCGCCTCCGCCTGAAGTACTCGAAATAAAACCTTCAGCTCTTCAAGAGAGGAGAAGACAAGACGAGGAGTGGATGTGCTTTTTTGGCAAAAAAAAGAGTGAAAAAAAGGTGCATTTAACAGCGACAAGGTCTTTGGAAACTAAAATTATTCATGAAGGAATGTATGAATTTTAATCATATGTAAAGTTTCCACGCATTTGGATTAAATAATGTTAACATGATCGAACTAATAAAGTGAATATCATATACTTTTTGTTCATTTCATATTTGTATTTCAAATATGAATGAAAGAAAGCCAAAAGCAGGCCTCTGCTCTCGTTCCCGACAGCGAGGGTATTTCCCCGAATCCCCTAATCCTCTGTGTTGTGCAAGACTAAAAACTAAATGTAAAGTTATGAAAAACACTGTCTCGGAAAAAAAATAGTGTTGTACTTAAAACAAAGTGTTTTTTTAATTGCAAAAAAACAAAGGTTTTTTGTTAAAAAAGAAACCAAATGTTTTTTGAAAAAAACCAAAAACAATTAATTTTATTAAAAACAAACACAAAAAAAATGTATTTAAAAAAACAAAAAAAAAAAAATGTTTTGTTGTCAAAAAAGAAACCCAGTGTTTTTTGAATAAAAACGAAACAATGTATTTCATTTAAAAAAAAAAAAAAAAACGATGTATTTTAAAAAAAGAACAAAACAAAATGTTTTTTTGTAAAAAACAACAACAAAGACTTTTGTAAAGAAAAACCTCCTGCTGAGTAAAACATAAACTACTAGTAAAGTACGGCACTACTCCCACTAACGGATGAGAAATGATGGACAAAGAGCTTTTGGAGACAAAGCACCCCCTAGTGACACAAATATACAACTTACCTTTTTTGAAAAATAAATCCAGTTCTTCCTCACACTAAGGTCTATGTGGTTGTAAAATGTGAAAATGATCCATGAAATAGTTTTTGTGTTAAAAACTAAAGCCCTACAGCGGCGGCGATGTTAAAGTTATTAATGATATGATAACTTTTATGATAATATGATCGTTACTCAGTAGTTCTGATCGATCTTTTGTATTTTAAATACATTTCCCCTTCAAAAACACATTGTCTTAAAAAAGTTACATGTAGACCAATCTCATAAATTTTATCCTGCTCGACATTTTTAAACCTTCCTCATATATTAGTAACTGATTACATTGAATTATTTTTATATAAATTCGCAGTCGCAGAGTCTATGAAACTTGAATTAATACATTTTCATACTATGATCATTTAAATATAATCAAACGGTTGCAAGCACTTACTTGAACTATGTACTGATTAATAATTCTTTTTTTTTTTAAGAAACATTCCTCAAAGACTGAAAAAGTTCTTACATATTCCTCTTCTCCCCTCAACTAAAACTAGTTTTGCTGAGCGGCTGTGCGCATTAATATCATGTATTATTGGTGTTTCGATTTACACAGGATTCAACAGAATCTCCCTGCTGCAAACGCAAAAATACAAACACGTGTTGAATTTACGATATGTTCTGATAATTAGAAGGTAACACTTAAATTGCAAACGCCTGTGTTGAGATCCCGCTATATGTTGCCGTGGGTTCTCATATTGAGCGCCCTGCTGTGAAAACCACCTACATGGGGTGGAGTTGAGGTCTATCTTTGGACGCCACCCTGGAGGAAACATTGTTTTCTATTTTTTGCCTGAGAGTTAATGATATACCCATGCGATGCAAAATTTCCCACGCTGTTTTTAATTGTAGCGTCTGCGCCAACCCACCTGATGTTCCACCTTCACGTCGCTATAGGTAGATGAAAGAATTCAAAAACAAAATGGATTTTCTGATACCATTAGCGTAGTTCAAAACAATCTTATTAAACCTTCGGCAGATGTGGAACTTTTTAAGGCGACTTTGTAGAATTTGTGTTGTACTTTTTCAATTGCGAGCATCATGCGGTGTTAATGCGGATCGCTTTGCATTATTCCAGAGCTAAAAAGTAAAATAGGATTATTGTAAAATCCAGTAAACTTCCCAAAAAGGGTCAGTAAAGTCACCGTTCAGAGGGCAGGCTGGATTTACACAGTATGGCTCAAAGAGAGACAACGTCACTCTCCATAACTTTAACTACAAAGAATGTATAGAAAACTATAAACGTATGAATTTATTTATTGTAAAAGATTTTGAAATATTGCCTTCGTAATTCTTTCCACTGAATTATCAAATGCAGACGTGTGCAGTGATTTTAAATTTAGTTGAAAACTAATAAAAGCCAAATAGAGAAAAAAATTACTGAAAGAAAATTATTTTTTTTTAACTATGGAAAATTATTTCTTTGCAGTGACCTTCAAAAGTTTCCCATCATGAGCATTTTGTAGTTCATGGAAAATACTCTAGTTCATGGAAAATAATACTAGTTTTAATGAGATACAAAAGGTGTTTCCACCCTAAAGTGTTTTCACCGATATCAAGAGAATGTCGGGGAAAATCCCTCGAAGGGTACAAACAATCCGCCTATCTAAACTCCTGTTATGTCCAAAAAACTGTTTTAAACACCGCTCCTCCTAGTTACTTAGATAAGAACTATTAAATAAACGATATATACACAGGATAGATCTCCTCGAGTCCCTTCATATGCACCAAATTTCAACCAAATCGGACCAACGATTGAGAAATGATGGCCAGAAAACGTTTGGAGATGAACAACCTTTGCCAAAATCAACCCAGTTCTTCCTCACACTCAGGTCCATAAAATCCTTCATGAGTCATAGAGTTAACACGAAAGACTTTTCGGGGGAATGTATAAATATAAATATATATATATATATCCTAAATATGATACAGTTAGTGTGTATGACGTAAAAACAAACAGTTGAAACACTTTTTTTTAGTTTAGTATAAACTCAAATTCTTCACAGACCGATAGCCAGCCATCCATCGCACACTTGTGACTCAGCTCTATGAAAACTAAGTGATTGGTATCTATATCCTATAATTACTGTTCCCGTGGGGGAAACGTTTGAACTTATTTTTATACGTCATTAAAGTGGCTGTCGGAGACGGGCGGCGGCGGCGGCGGCGGCGGCGGCGTGCCATTGCGGTGCGTCACTTTGACCACAGCGACCAGGCCTGTCTGAGAGAGATGATTCATTTTATCAGAATCCTGACATTTGAGTGGATATGGTGGGATTATTAAAATGAGTCATGACTGTTTGATTTACGGATCACTCGAGAGAAACGTCTCAATTAGGGAAGTTTAACGGTGGAAAAACTAAGAAGAATTTTTCCTCCTTTACTCACGGACTCTGGGACGATAACGCTCTTACCAAGAGACAGAAGATCAACCGCCCTCTGTATGCAGATGATGCGTCGTTATATATATACATATATATATATATAGAGAGAGAGAGAGAGTAAGAGAGACAGACAGACAGACAGACAGATAGATAGATAGATAGATATACAGAATAAGGGAAAAAACAATAAAAACATTATAGATGGTGGTTATTAAACAGTAAGCTAAGATCACGCAACAATTAAAAAAAACGTAAATGGAAAAGTAGAAAAACATCAATAACATCAATTATACCAATCAATAAATAATTCCAATAATTAATAATATTAGTTTAAACTACTTAAAACATTTGCGTCTCTGTTCTAGAAATCTTGACACCCTTTGGTTGATTACGCCGCATTCGTAGCAGCATGCACTTTTGAAAATAACCTTCTCTGCAGTTCTCTGAACAAATGTTTTAATCATGCATGAAATGTCCGGATTAGCGGCGTTAGTTTTACTTCGGCGCTCAACGTCAGCCTCTAGAATTGGTCAGAGGTGCCCATGTCATATTCATGAGGCCGGAGGTGTCTGTTCAAAGAGAGTGGGACCTTTCATACTCGGCACATGGGAACGGGTCAGCAAATGTCAATTATGTGATTCATATTTCATGTCCGAGCCCCAAATGCCTCACCCGTCCATCACTCGGGCGCCTTTCGGAGATTCTCCTCATCTTTAGGTATTTCTCTCCGCGAGTAATTCGGCTTCCATGAAAGCGTTGTGCTTTGAATTATCCGTCTCCCCACCTGACTTTGTGAATCATTTTCACTTATTCACATGAATTAGAAAGTCCAACAAAGGCAAAATGCTTTTCCACAATTATATTATTTGTGTCGAGTCACAAATTACATTTTTTTTTGGTTGTTGCTTAGAATCCAAATGAGCTGCGTCGTAACCTGGAAGTCTTTGGTGATTGTATCTTTGATATTTCATCGTTGGCCGGGAGCGTTGGAATTGTTACGGTCGACGGTCTACCATGAAGAAAAAAAAAACAACCAAGCAAATGAACTTAACATGCGATTCTATTGCCGTGTTTTCATTAGACTTTTTAACGAGTTTTAACAAGGGCCCCGAGCTAGAGCGTGAGATTTGATCATCTGTCTTGAGTCCTTGGTTGAGAGGTTGCGTGAGGCAACTCCGACAGAATTCCCTGGTGATTTCGACAGACACCAAACCATGTATGTTTGTCCTTGTACGTTTCCATCTCCGTTTAATGTCGTGTAGGAAAAACGCGGCAAAGAATCCTAATAATCTTTGGAGACTAAATCAACGGATGAAGGGTTGGGTGTTTGAAAGCTAGACCAGACAGCTATCTGTTTTTTTCTTACCTATATTACTGTAAAGGAATAAATAATGATGGTATATTTTTGGTTAAAATCCAGCGAGAGTAAGATTTCATTCCGGGCAGTTGGGATCAAACGTGACTCAGGCGTCTCGGCGCCTAATAGATGTGTTCTCCGGTGTTTGTCTTCATTAACTGATCAGATTGATTCATTTCAATCAGGAAAGACTGAGAATTGAGAAAAAAAAAAATATATATATATATATATATATATATATATATTTCTTTTTTTTTAAACCCTTTGGAGTCCTGATACTGTTGGTGGTGGTGGTGGCTGATGACTCTGCAGGGACTTGTAACCCTGGTGATAACACTGTACCTCTATTTGACCGTACATAAATAGGAAAACCGTAAAACATTCAAATCTTTACGTTTTCTTTTTCTTTTCTGGTCGTAAAAATTCACTCCTGACCGATTTTGTAACTTAACATTTAAACCCTTTTTGGTCGTATTGGTAATTCTGTTTAATACGTCTTCACATGCATTAATATGCCTAGAGAAAGTCCTACTTATCAAAAGGGTCTTTCTCTGCCGTGGTTAATGCCTCTTCTATCGGTGCCCCCTTTGGCCTGTGGTGTCCCTCAGGGCTTCATCCTTGGACCCCTTTAGCATTAATGCTACATATACATACCTTGTACTGCCTGGGAGCAAATATGCACCCTTTAAGACTAGAGAAAATTACATACCACTATGTAAGTGGTATGTATTGAATAAATCAAAAATGATAATTTTGTTTTTTGGGTGAGAATCCAACAAGAGTCGGGTTTTCACGCTGGGCGGTTGGACCCAAAGGTGACCCAGAGAGACGACTGTGATGTCGCTCGGAGCATTTGGCCCCCGGCGCTTAATGGATGTGTTTGGAATGACCCTCGTTCTCCAGTGTTTGTCAGCATTAGCAAGCGTTCCTCTCCGCCGAGAGTAATGTCACAAAGCAGCTTCGGCGACAGCCCCGAGTGTTTTCGTTTGCGTGTCAGGCTCGCGGCGTCGCTACACTCCAATAATGGAGCTGTGTGTTTTACACAACAAACAGCACAACAAACATCACAAGGAAAGACACTGGCCTCATTTCTATTCAAGCAGGCGTGTCCGAGGCAGAGCAAAAGTGCAAGGAAGGGGGCGTTTGTGCCTGGACTGACAAATGATGGATCTCTGGTGATGACAAGTTAATAGTCCAGAAATGGATTGGAGAGCGTTCGCCCTGTGGGCGCTCACTCCTCGCCACGGCTGCCAATAGCTGCTCGATAAGACGCAGAGAGGACACGGGTCTGGGAGTTGGGTTATTAAAAGAGACGTCATGACTTCTTCTCCTGTCATCTGAAGAAGATCACGACGGCGATTTCACAGCAGATCTCGCCACGGAGTTTAAGGAAAATGATTCTGCTCTGGAACTTTGAACCCTCTAATCAACCAAGAGAACAAAACTATGGAAACGTTTTTTTACTTTGCATAGTTTATTTATTATGGTCAGGCATGTATTTAATCAGTAAATAATAATGTGTGATGGGAAAATAGTCACTTTTATTTGGATTATCAGGGGAAATCTCATCACTGTTTCGGTCCAGAAGGTTTTTTTAAAACTATTTGACCATCATTAGACTTTTTTGGTTTTTATCAAGTCATTTAATTCTGTTTAGTAAGTCCTAACATGCTTTAATATTCCCCAAAAAATCATATTGAATATGATTTTTCAAATTTAAGAGCCATATAGACCTTAGCGAGAGGATAAACTGAATTGACTTCGGGAAAGGTCAGTTGCATATTTCTGCCAATAGGGGGAGCCTTATCTCCAAAAGTTTTCAGGCCATGACTCAACTCAACTGTTTTCTGTTCCGATTTAGTCCAGAATTGGTGCATATGAATCGACTCAAGGAGATTTATATGTTATAAATCATTTTTGATGCTAGTTGTTCATATTCTATTACAACTGTTGGTTCGATTTAAACCAAATTGACCTCATATGAACCGCCAAAAGCAGCATTTGTCTTTTTAGGATGTAATCGTCGCTATTCTACTCACTAAGTGTGTGTTTTTTTTTGTGCAAAAAGTTAATTTTTTCCACAATTATTTTACTACAAAACTACCTATTTTAATTATATGGGGCAGGTTTTTGTTGAAAACGTAGTTTCTTGTCCAAAACTGTTATTTGGATAAAAATTCCTTACTGTGAGTCCAATTTAATTATTTGGTGCATGAGAATCAAATCCTTAAGAACTATCTTGCACATGTAATATTCTAGTCTAACAGTTCATATTTTACTCACAAGGGGGAGCTTTTTTTCTTTTTTTTTTACAAAAAACCCCACTATTCTTATGAAATATCCTAATTTGGTGCACAGGTGAACTATCTTGCATACATCATATTTTCTCTAATAATTCATATGTCACTCAATGGGGGGTTTGCCGAGTTCAATCGGGACAATTGCTTGTACAATGCAGGGGACTGGGGGCTTTACAGGGACATTACTTTTCTGTCTGGGATGACATCATAGGATTAGTCTCATTCATCCTTAGATGTCTTCACGTGACGCAGACAGATTTGAGACAATGAGGAGATTTCTCCTTCTTCCACCAGACATTTCTCTGCCCCAGCAGTCAAAGCGGCAGACACAACACGCAATTAGTAATAATTGTGAGCTTTGAAAACGACGTCCATGCGTCAATAAGCCTGCTAATCGTCTCGCAGATGGACTCATAATATACGACGCTGGCATGTTGTCCTGGTGGCGGGCCTCATCAATGAAATGAAGCGGAAACTATGTTTACATCAGCAGATCTCTGTTGTGTGAAAGCGACAGAAGGACTCCGAGCCGTCGCTGGTGCCACTCCAGCAGCCGTTTCAGCCGTCTCCATGTCATACGTCTTCCTCCGCACATAGACAGCGGCTCCTGTCAGCTCCGCCGCTCTAGTCTGCAAAGAAAGAGCGAAGTTATTGAACAAGATAAGCACCGTCATGATTAACAACTCGTGAAATGAAGTACAACCAGGTGAGGAACAGTGGCTTTTCACACATCGCGATGCTATCTGAACGATTAAGATACAGATGAAATCAAGGGTATTTCAGTCAGTCAATCAATCAATCTTTATTTATATAGCGCCAATTCACAACATCAGTTGTCTCAAGGTCCTTTCCAGAAAGAGCAGGTCTAGACCAAAATCTTTATATAATTATCTACAGAGACCGAATAAAATTCCTCCTTGAGCAGCACTTGGCGACACTGGTGGGAAAAAAAATGCGTTTTTAACGGGCAGAAAGTATCTGCGGGGATACTTTCAGTGGTTTGTCTGAGAATAATATCATGTCTATTACATTATCATTACTATTATATGTACATATTCTTTTTTTGTGCCAGTAAACGTCTCAATTGAGATTCTCTAACGATTAGCTTAACCTTGAGAACGAGCAGTTACTTATTTGGTTTTCTATTGCTGTACTGCCCGTACGATCACGTTGATCCATTTCAATCGGGAGAGACAGGGAATGGAAATAATACCCATAAACGTTTTTGCAACAGACGACACGTGATAATTAGTCTATTACGAATGGTCTCTGGCGCTCGGACTTTTCAGGGTGATTATAGTTGTGAAGCATCTGCTCTGAGTAGCAGCAGATATATATCCTCGACATTGGAGTCTGGATACTGGGGGGGGATGGTGGTGGTGGCTGATGACACTATTTGGCAACATAAAGTCAGCAGTACAGATAAGTGTGCTCACTATTTGGCAAGCATCAGGTATCTCATAACCTTTAAAACCAATGAGTTAGAGCGGCGTATTAATGATTTGGACTGTCTTGTACTTAATTAGTAAACTATGTACAAGCCATTTATAAACACTTATAAGGGGAGTATTATTGTAAAGTGGAAGAGGTATTCCTGTCCGGGTCCAAGATGTCTTCAGTTGACATTTACATAAAATCAGCAGTGCCCGTCACACTTTACCGCAACCGTTTAAAGCAAAATTTCCCTAACCATCCAATTAATTTGAATTTTTAAACATATTTGCCTCTTTCTTTGTTGCCAGCTCAAACTATTGAAGTGGTAATATTTCCCCTCTGCTCTGTTTTGTCAACAAAATAAAGCCATGGAAATGAGGTTTTTAGAACTGCGCTCAAGCTCCGACTCCGTCTGACCGGTAATTTGTATTTGACTAGTCAAGCAGGAAATCACAAGTAGGCTCTGTCCACAGATGTTGTAGCAGCAAACACTGGCCAGCTGGGCGTCTGGGTTTGGAAGCCAGATGCTTCTCTAGCACCCGGAACATTACGCTTCTGTTCCCCTCTGTGGAGGCAAGATAGCGAAAGAGCAAAGAAAAAAAACGGGGCAGAAGGAAAGGCTACGATAGAAGGGGAAGGGGATTAAAGGAGGTCAAGAGGCAAACGCGAGCTAAAGCCGAGGAATAAAAGAGAGATCAGTCAGAAGAACGAAGGTCAGGTTAACAAGGTGGGCGGAAAATGATGATTTAAAAAAAAGAAAGACTACTTAAAAATGTATAGTTTTCAAAATTCCTCACGCAAACTTTCTATTGTCATTCAGTGTATGAAGTCGGAAGACCTCTACTGCATCAGAGGTCATATAAACTTGTATCAAAATAAAAAAAATGACTTTCTGCCCATGGATTTTCACTAAGGATGATGCAATTGATTTTTTTGAAATCTAGAGCTCAAAAGTAATCTGGCAGAATAATGCCGGCAAATGACACAAATATATGTTTTTGGGTTTTTATTCTCATACATAAAAAAGTTTGAAATATAGTGTGGAAAAATGTATTTTGCAAAGTGTTCCATTTGTTTGCAGAACCAAGAATTTTCACAATTACAGAAGAAAAAAAGAAAAAGAAAAAGAGAGACTAGCACCAGATTTTAAAAGTTAGATAAACATAAGGTTGTATTCAACGACGACAAGGAAATAACCAAAGGTGATAATCCCAACAAACGGTCAAAAAAAAGAAGCCCCAACAGTTTTCAACAACAATTCAGAATGGTCACATGACTGAGCAAGTCAGACAAACTATAACGCCCTCTAGTGGAATCATTGGATATTTGACTAGAAGAAGAAGAAGAACTTTACTGCCGTTGGGTGAAAAAGCAAAAATAAATGAATATCAGACAGTTAATATTTTAAAATTAACAATTCAGTTTGTACATGGAATCATTCTTAGTGGTTCTCTTAACTAAAGTAAAGTTTTCTAATTGCTACATGAACATTTACTGCATTACCAAAGCTTTTTTAGACACACTCTATAGATAATCACTGAAAGTCCAACGGTTCAAGCACAGATTTATAACTACACTGACGTTTATCTCTCCTATTTCATGATATTTCACTGGTTAGACATTCAAGTCCACCAGTAAAGGTGGAGGATAGTCGTAGCTACGCAGCGACGCCTTCCTCGACCTTCCATCCCATCGGAGGGATACAGATGAACTCCACTGCGTTTTAGTTCCCCCCAGGACCCGAGGGGCTGCCGCGTGCGGTGGGCTAACCTCCATCATCCCTGACATGTTCCTACACCCTGATGGCTTTTTCTCTGCACTGACTAGTAGACTACTTTTATGAAACGACATACATGCTCCGTCCTGTTTGATAGTTATACAAGTCTTTACAATCAAGTGTTTTCAGTTTTAGCTTCTGTTCTAACCGCTGGCAGCTGATGAGGCGACGCCTACAGAACTCTGTGTGAAGGTACAATTAACCAACATCCCTCTCACTTTAGTACATGTTACTGGATTACTGCATGTTACTGGATTACTGCATGTTACTGGATTACTGCATGTTACTGGATTACTGCATGTTACTGGATTACTGCATGTTACTGGATTACTGCATGTTACTGGATTATTGCATGTAACTGGAAAACTGCATGTTACTGGATTATTGCATGTTACTGGATTACTGCATGTTACTGGATTATTGCATGTTACTGGATTATTGCATGTTACTGGATTATTGCATGTTACTGGATTATTGCATGTAACTGGAAAACTGCATGTTACTGGATTATTGCATGTTACTGGATTACTGCACGTTACAGGATTAGTGCATGTCACTGGATTATTGCATGTTACTGGATTCCTGCATGTTACTGGATTATTACATGTTACTGGATTACTGCATGTTACTGGATTACTGCATGTTACTGGATTATTGCATGTTACTGGATTACTGCATGTTACTGGATTATTGCATGTTACTGGATTATTGCATGTAACTGGAAAACTGCATGTTACTGGATTATTGCATGTTACTGGATTACTGCACGTTACAGGATTAGTGCATGTCACTGGATTATTGCATGTTACTGGATTCCTGCATGTTACTGGATTATTACATGTTACTGGATTACTGCATGTTACTGGATTATTGCATGTTACTGGATTACTGCATTTTACTAGATTACTTCATGTTACAGGATTAGTGCATGTTACAGGATTAGTGCACGTTACAGGATTAGTGCATGTTACTGGATTATTGCATGTTACTGGATTCCTGCATGTTACTGGATTATTACATGTTACGGGATTACTGCATGTTACGGGATTAGTGCATGTTACAGGATTATTGCATGTTACTGGATTATTGCATGTTACTAGATTACTGCATGTTACAGGATTACTGCATGTTACTGGATTAGTGCATGTTACAGGATTAGTGCATGTTACAGGATTAGTGCATGTTACAGGATTAGTGCATGTTACTGGATTATTGCATGTTACTGGATTATTGCATGTATCAACACGGCCGTCAAACGGGCCTCCACTGGTCTCTGAGGCCATTAACTCAGAAGCTGAGCGTCAACTGTTAGCGCCACTAGCTGCCTGGGTAATACCAGCTAGCATCTAGCCTAAAAAGCGACGTGTTTTTTGAGTTGGACTTTGTTGTTTCTAGGCTGTTTATAATTCACCGGAGACATTAGGTTTAAACAAAAACAGGTAAAGAAATAAACTGAGAAAAGAAACAGTTCCTCAAAAGGAGCTAAACCCAGCCCAACTCTATGAAAGGTTCTACTTTGACCGTGACATTATTCAGGTAGGCGATAAATGCCGTAGTTACTTCTACAAGACTGGCAGGACCCAATGGCTTCCAAGTAGAACATTTCCCAAAGCTCACTGCCTCCGCTGGTTTGCCTTCTTCTCCATCTGCTACGCAACCCAATACCAGCTAGCTTCGACCAAAGGTGCGTTCTGATACCGGTCTGTCAGAACCAGCTTTAATGCTTTTAAGCAACACGGTATCTCCAAGGTGGAATCCGTCTTCGCACCCAGCGAGCTTCTGCAGCCCCTGACCCTGGTGCCGGTTAATCAGTCGTTCGGGCCTTGACCAATTTTCTGCAGGAATACCAATCAACACCTGCAGTTTTGGATACGCTCAGCACCATTTCCTCTAAGTCATCACAATTTGGCTCTCAGAGCCTCACGCTTATCCATTTTTTCCCCCCTTCTTCCAGCACATCAAGTTCAAGGACAAAATGATGACTTACCCCTTATAAATCCCGCCCACTGACAGGTGCCGCCGTCGTTAGGCAATCAATGTTATCCCCTTCACCTTCAGCGGTCATGTTGTGGCTGATGGGTCTACGTCACCTGACTAAACACACTTTGTCTGTCTGAGGCACACATCGTTTGTCCACATTATGTCACTGTAAATTATAAGATACAACCAATAATAGACTCCTCCCATCATAAAAGCTGAACAGCGTTGTACTCAGTTATTCTCTGAAGTACAGCAGGAAGTTCTTTAATGACAGTGTGATGAAATAATGATATTTATGAATCAACGAAAGAAAAAAAAAAATCTAAAAAGAGAATTTGCACTACAATAATCAAGAGTTAGAAAATGAAATACACCTATTTATATATTATTATATATATATATTTATATATTTAGTATGAATATATTCATATCAGTCTTGAGATATTCTCTTGACACCCAAATTATAAAATAAACAAATCCAGTTTTATATTTTACGTTGTTTTGCTGCTTATTTAATATCTTTATGTAACTAAATGACTACTCTCTTCTTTGCTGTCTTCTCCTTCATTCTCAAACCAAAGGCTCACAAGTTCTTCAGCACAGAGCAGAACATCGGGTCCACATTGAAAAATCTAAAAAATCTCAGTTTAATAGGATAAAGTCGGAATGGTACGAGAAAAAGTGTCAGAGATTATATTATATATTATAGAAGCGTCAATAAATTGCATGGATCACTTTTCAAATTTCATACCAAAATAAATCCTAGTGCGAGGAAGGACTGGATTGATTTGGGGTAAGTTCTGTTGTATATGTCTGCCACTAGGGGGAGCTTTATCTACTAAAGTTTCTGTGCTGTGATTTTACAACTGGTGGTTCTGGTTTAGTCCAGACCTAACTTGTGATTCATCTGATTTTCTGATTAAAACTCAGACTTTTTCTCTCTTAAAACTACAACTTAAAACTCATACTTGAATTTTTGTGGCCCTAATACAATTTCCCAGCAGGCAGTGTGTCCTCAGAAACTGCCAATAATTGTAATATATCCAATTATCTTCAATTATCTCCCCATGTCATCTGACTGTTGCCATGGCGACAAAGCTAAAGGGAACGCTTCAAAAACTTAATTGAGCCAAGAGAACTGTTTAAGATTGATCTCGTCTTAAACCAAGAGCTTAGAACTCAACCTAAAACTAAATCCAGCCCTGATATAAATACTTGTATTAAACTGTGACCGGTCTTTATTCACACACTTGGGCTCCATTCTTTATTCAGGTGGTTAATTCTCACATCCTTCCACTTATATTCTAACGACTCTGAGAGTGATCATTCTTCATCACTCGCTCCAACCTGGCTGGGGTCTGTCTCATCATCCTCCTTTTATTTCCTTAATGGCGATTCCTATGATTAATGGAATCTATTTTTGTTTTACATCACGGGTGACACGGTATGAGCCGCTTATCAGTTTCTCCTCATTAGGTCCTGGGGTTTTAACAACGGCACCGACGGCTCGGGTCGACACGTCGTATCGGAATAATATATGGCCTCCTGCTTTTAAGTCCAGAATCTTTTCAGGTGATGTTTCTTCATATTTGAAACGGCGGTCTGTCCGTCAGCCTGACAGCTCGCCACTCTTAGGTGTAATGGTCTCCCAGAGGGGCGCCGGGCTGCTGAAGGGCTAATCCATTAATTATTTTTACTGATTAATTCGAGTTAAATGAGCAGATATCAGGGAAAGGAGTGGCCATACTTGAAATATAAGCACCGTATGAATTAATGAAACTTTGAAAATAGAGTGTTCATGTATTTGTGTACAAATACCTGCAGTTTGGGACGTTTCACATGTAAATGATCGTTTGTTACATTGGACTCCCTGCATACTCATTAAGCATATCTAAGCTAGATAAATGTATTTGTCAATGCAGGAGAATAGGGTTTTTGTAAGTCGGGAGTTTTTTATGCCAGGCAGCTATGATTGGTTATCCATAGGTGAAGGTTGGAACCACTGAAGCATTGGAGGAGGGTGTTAAAGGAGTACAGGGAGCCTATGGCATCATGTCGACTGTGTTAGCTTAATTACTCTCCTAGCAGGCGGGAGGGAGAGAGAGAGCGAGAGAGAGAGAGAGAGAGAGATGTGTCAGCATAACTGTGTTTAAACGTCTTCATTTTAGTTCATGTATTTAGTCCATATGAAAGCGAGAGCTTGCAGCGATTTTTGGAACTTTGGATTTTTAAGTCATCAATTTGTTTGGAATCATCCTTTTAAAGGCTCATTTTGTGTCTGTAGACAATAAAGGACCACTTTATTATACTAATATACATAGAAATTATTTATAAATGGATTATGACAGGTTTATGGATTATGGTTTATTTATTATGTTATTAACACTTTATAAGTAATTAACAAGAAATTAGACAAAAAAAATACAATTTCAACAGTTAATATGGTTTTGTATGTATATATATATATATATATATATATATATATATATATATATATATATATATAATAATTGAGCACATTTTTGAATATATCTCCGAAAAGGGAGGTTATGAAATCGTCATCACCGCCGAAGATTTTTCATTTTACCGTGATAACTCAAAAACAATTACATGGATAATTTTCAAATTTCATTCAAACACAAACCTCAGTGCGAGGAAGAAATAAATTGATTTTTGGGAAAGGTAATTTATATAATTCCAACACTAGGGGGAATTTTATCTGTAAAAACTTTCAAAACTTCTGGTCTGATTTAGTCCAAATTTGGTGCGTATGAATCGACTCAGTATATCAGTATATCATATTTTACTCTAATACTTTATATTTCACTCACTAGGGGGAGTTTAAAGAATAAATAAATAAATCAATCAAAAATACTGTTTTCCAGACAAAACTTAAAAACTATTTCATGGATCATTTTCGAATTTCATACGCCCATAAACCTCAGGGTGAAGAAATACTGGCTTACTTTAGGGGAAAGATCGGTTGATTATTCCTGACACCTAGGGGGAGTTTTATCTGTGAAAGTTTTCTGGCCATAACTTCACAACCTCTGGTCCGATTAAGTCCAAATTTCAGGGTGGATGCTTGTACAACACAGGGGATTGGGGAATTTTTTCGGGGATATACCCTTGTTGTCAGGGTCGACACCGTAGATCTAGTTTTAAAGAGTAAAAGAAAGTGAAGATAAAACGCAACACAGCTTTTAGTGAATATATAGTAATATAGTACCAATCAGTAAAATCAAACGTGGGCTCACTATTTGGCAGGCAGCAGGTAAGAGTTGCTGGTTCCATCTAAGGAGTAAGAGCTGCTTGTTAATGGTGTATCAAGTGTCCACAACCTAATTCACACACTAACTCAAAAGCCTTTCATAAGGCTATTGTAAAGTTATCTTTACATTGACGCTCAAAAGGACCCGGCTCTCAAAGTGACTTTTTTTTTTTACCTGTGATGAATGAACCTGGCGGCGGTATTCAAACTTCACAATCCTTCGCTTCTCCTAGTGACGGCGTAGAATTCATCTCAGCGGCAGCTCAAAGACCTCATGGCCAGCCTTTCCTCAGGCCAAGGCACAAACTGACTGCAAGGATTAGCCAGACATGACATGCCGGGGGAAGGTGGGGGAGGCGGGTTATAACACCCTTTGGAGCCGTCTGGATCGGGTCGATGCCAGGATACAAGTTGGCCGAGTTTGGCATGCCCTGCTTTCTTCACAGGAGACGCCAGGTGCCCCGTGAAATAAGTGATGTATGACCAATGTCAATGCTTCAGTGTTCGGATTTGCATTTGGCACGGACGGCCTAATGGGACGGAACATAACAAGGTAATGCACGGCGCCGCGCCGCCTCACGCTCGGTGTTGTCTCCTGCTCCGCATCATAAGTCAGAGGCAGAAACTGGTTAAAAGCCAGAGTCGATTTCTTGACGCGCCTCTTGTTTCCAGCTTTGCCCTGCCCTCCGAGGGAATGAAGGAAGGATCCAGCTCGAGCTCCACAGCGCACACCTCTACGTTCCAGAACTCTCCCAGCCCCGCTCTTCTCCGCGAGACGAATCTGTCAGGCCTTTTTTTTTTTTTCCAAGAATTCACCTGAACAATATCTGCGCGTGTGACAGTTTGAAATTTCTTGTTGCCGGGGCTTTTACGTGAGGCTTCTATGCCACGCGAGGTGTGTTTACTAGACCGCGGATAATTCAAATGGATGGAGCATCGTGTAGCAAAGCTCAAGCGAGCAGAACTTCATTTTGTGAACCATTTCAGCACATTACTCTTGTTACGGCTCCCTCTCACATGCCTGACTGTGAAGAATACATGTGTTAGTGCTCAGATGCTTATAATGACGTTACTAGGAACATTCTTGCATTCTCACAGATTTGAATATTCCCCGAGAAGTATAAATGAGCATAATGAGATACAAAAAATGTCTTTATAGTCTATAGCCATGATGTTTGATTCAAATTTAAGGCAAAACATGGACAATAATCTGAAGCTCACCTAAACTTCAACCCAACGAAATAAAGGTTCTATGGCCATCTCAGTCACCTGACCTAAACCCCACAGAACATCTGTGGGATGTGCTGCAGAGGAGAGACCACAAGCGTGGACCTCAGAACCTGAAGGAGTTGGAGAAGTTCTGTAAGAAAGAATGTTCTCAGATCTTCTCCATGTGTCCTCAGACCTCATCACAGACTACAGAAGGAGACTCAGGCTGTTATTGGTGCAGAAGGGGGCGGAGCAAAATATATCATGGAGGGTGAAAATAATTCGCTGCTCACACATTAGTGATGAGATGCTTCTAACTGTAACAACGTGAACAAGTTTTCTTCTATTCACCCCTAATTATCCTATTACATAGTAATAAATGCTCTATTTCAGGTTTTAGAATCTACTATGACAACTCTTATATTCAAACCTCCCCTATTTTAGGTTTGTAAGAGTTCAATCAAAGGTGAGATGTGAGCTTCAGGGTGAGGGTCGTAGCAAATGAAGGCAGATGACCGCACAGACCATAATTTATGCCTTCAGATTTTACGGGCTCCTCACGGCGTGACAAAACCAGAACGGAGAAATTCAGCGCAGATTCGCTTTTAATCTGGATGTGGTTTTGAGATTGGTGTAGCGGTTTGGTAGATGAGACAGATGGAAGCCACAGCTTGCTGACATTAACCGGCTCCTGATCCAAATCAAGGATCCTCATCAAGCTAATCATTCATCAGAAGACTCCATCTCGTCTTTTGGAGGAGGAAGAGGACATGCTGTGCGACCCGGGCCGCTTCAACACTTGACCGCATGGAAAAATGGTGTCATGGAGTGTGTTGAAATGACAAAACATTAGGGGGGCCGCTTGCGAATGCTGCGGTGACTGAACACATCCTAACGTACGTTCGGAGCCAGGAAAATGCGTCTCCTTGGGAAACACAATTTTCCGCCGACTTCTGCTCATGTGTTTAACTTTTATGACTTTCATATTTTTAATAGCATCCACTTTATTAAAAAAAATGAAGTGACATAGGAGGCCAGAGAAAGGGTCATAAATACTGATGACTGCATTCACCAATCGGCCATGATATTAGAACCGGCCGCTTAAGGTTGTTCGAGTCTTCCCTTCTTCCTGCCAAACGGTTCCGGGATGTTCTGTGAGTTCTGACCATCATCATCAGCCTTTTGTGCTTCACTACCTCAACTGTGGGTTTGGATAACACCAGCAAATTCCCCAAAAAGGCCCCAATCCTCCGAATTGTCCAATCGATCCCTCTGATTGAACTCCTCAAATTAAATGTGACTCATTAATAATCTCAAACAGTCCATCTTGACCCAACCTGAGTGTTTCTATGAAGACAGCAGTCTGTTCTAGGATCAGATCCCATAGTGACTCAAAAATGAAGATAACTAGTTTTTCTGAGCTCAGTAATAAAACAAGCAAAATTTCTTTGTGTCCGTTCAAAGGAGCCGAATTTAGACGCAGTTGAACTAATGAAGGTAAAAAAAACTGTAGTCAAATATAAAACATCCAGTTTGCATCTCCTTGGACTAAATCGGAACCACTATTACCCAAACATACAGTGTTTTTCGTGGAGAAAACGCCCCCTTGTGAGTAAAACTTGAACTGTCATAGTAGAATATGATAGATACGAGATAGAACGATAGAACGAGTTCCTCTGCAGGCTAAGGCATGTGAGGGTTTAGCATTTGGAAATGATTCATTCAATGGTTAAAAGTTGGAGGACATGAAAGGACTGGCGAAAATATTTCTTATATATCTTCAAAATTTTCTCTTATAATTCGTATAAGAGCTCAAAAGTGAAGCTTTCTAATTGGATAACTCTGCTTTTCAAACACAGCTTCATAACTGTTTATCTGATGCATATGAATTGACTCAAGGAGATTTATCTCTTATGTATCGGGTTTGACTCTAATAGTTCGAGATTTACTCACTAGGGGGCGTTTTTCACGAAAAAAAAACATTTTTTTTTCTTCAAACAAATATTTGAGGAGCTCAATCCGAGGAATTATTTGTACAACGCAGTGGACTGGGGATTCTTCAGAGGTGTACAGCGCTGAGCTAGTTTTGTATTAATGAACGACGTTGAGTGTTTGTACAGGAAACATTCTGTGGATCGTACGCTGCGTGTTTGTTCAGCAGGTACCACGTCTTTTAAGTGAGTTTGAACTGAGCAGACCAAAGAGCAGAATCTTGATCTTTCCTTGAAACACGCCATCAGGAATGACATATCGTCCCGCTCTGTGGGACCCATCTGTTCACAGCTGGTCGTAGGGCCAGCAGCCAGCGCGGGCTGAAGTCGACAGGGGTTCCGGTTGGTTCTAGAACGGGAAGGGAGCTGCAGCTGTAATGAGAGGCATCCACACTGCCCCCCCCCACCATCTCCAAAATATAATGTAACACACACCAGCGCAGCATTTCCCCTGTGAGTTCCTCGTCGCTCCTCATGACCTAGCGTGAGATTAATGGCGTAATTTTTTCTTTTGCCCTCGGTTAAAGTGGGCGTCTTGTCCACTCCTCGTCCGCCACGTTAGGAGAACACGGAGAAACATGCCCGGCCACATGCAAGGCATCAACAAAAAAATCGCGTGTCAACAAAACGACGCATGAGCAAAGCGGGCGACACAGAAAGCTTTGGTGCAAATAGGGTTTGAGTAATGAATCACGCTGTCGCAGCGGACAGAGACGTGAAGTCAACACCTGGAACTTTTACCGGCTCTGGTTCCGTTTGAAGCAAATATAAGGTGAGGTGATGAGGCGCCTTTCTATCTATGCAAATGCGAGGAAGTCTCAAACCCTCAGTCGGCGTGGTCGCCACTAGCCTACAGCCATAATGAATATTTAAAGACCCGCTATCTTACAGGAGGCAAAGCGAAAGCCCACGTATTGTTGGGTAGGTGGTTTAAAATGCCTGGGTGCTGTGGTGGATTGGCACCCGTCACAAACAAACGAGCCGCGAAGGTGAAGAAAAAAGACTGCGGCTTCATCAAAAGAGACAAATGAATGAAATGTGGATAATTGTTCATTGCAGCAGATGATACGTGATAATTAATCCGTCAGAAAGTCTTAAGTGGTTGGACTTTTCCCAGAGATTGGGACTGAAGAGAATCAGCGCCCTTTAAAAAAAAGGTCGGTTGAGACGTAGAAATTGTCTTTATCGTCCATAACCATGATAGTTACTCTTTCTTCGTACACATCAGCTGCCACCCCCAGGAAATACTGTGGTCAAAGGGTAACTGAAGCATATTGCCACACATTTTTTTATATTTCTAAGTTCACCCAGGGTGATTAGTGACTTCCTGTTTAGCTGTGGTATAAATATGAGGGTACACAGGATTAATTCTCTTCACAATTTGAAAGACCAGAGCTGCAGAAATCTGGCAAATGTGACAAAAAAATTACTCAACAGTTCAATTTTCAACATTTAGATCAATTATTAAGATGTTTAAGAGACTGGAAATGATAGAAGAAGCAGAATGGAAGAGGATATGTCTGCAAACTGACCCCACAGGCTGTGAAGAGGATGGTTCTAATGGCAAAATACTTTCCAAGGCTAGAGACTGATGAAGACTCTGATGGGACAACGAGTGGCACCACGATGAAGGTGTGTCAATGTGGATAGATAGTTTTCTTTTGGACAAAACTTCACATTTAACCTAAGGACTTCAAAGTCAGAGGGATTGTTTGTACAATGCAGGGGTATGGGGGCTTTTTGGGGATTTAACCTAACTGTCAGAGATGACAGCGTCGCCCTAGTTGGGAAATATAATATAATATAGACATAGATGGTAGAACCTCATGATAGACGACTTACTGGAATGTGAACAGACTTATTGCGAGGAGGTCCTTGATTATTATAAATACTTCACACCTCGGGGTCATCATAGAAAATGTAATTATTTAGTTGAATTTTAGTCCGCGACCGAGTGTGCTGTTTATGAATCCTAACACTACGACATAATGGCGGTTTTTTCAGTCGGTGTTGCGTTCTTTATATAGGCTGAAGGACGGCACTCATCACATTTGCATGATCTCATATTCTTCACTCAAACAGAGGAGCTCGACTCCTAACCTTCCTCTTTCAGAACTCTGGCTGAGAGCTGATGAAGTGGTGGCCATTTTCATATAACGGAGAGAAAATGGGGAACCTCCTCAGATGCTATCGTTGACCGAGCTATTAAGTGCTCCGGTCCTCCAGGGGCAGGGATGAAGATTAATATTCAGAGTGCATGTGGTGTCACTCAGGCAGTTATAGAAATGATTGGAATCCGTGCACGCACTGGAATATTGTTTTGTCATTCAGACAGGCTTCTGGAATCCTAACAAACACTGGACATTCACATAGCGCTATCGCTAACTTCCTGTAGATACTGTTTCCATCGGTACCTGAGAAGTATATACGACTGTTGAGTGTCTTCCTGTCCCTCTCTGAGCTTCCTCCAACCCTACAGACCACAGGGTAGATGGTTGCAGATGATACCACAGTGTCATAGAAGGTCTTTAACAGAGTCCTGCAGACGCCCAAGGACCTCAGTGTCCTCAGCATGTGGAGAGGACCACGGCCCCTTCTTGTAGAGGACATCCGGGTAGTCTGACCGGTCCAATTTATAGTTGAGGTGAAGACGCAGTGAACCCTGGATGTTCACCGGTGGGTTCTGTGAGAACGTTATTGGGGTTCTGGGACTCCAGATCGGTTCCCCTCTGACATGGATCCGACGATAGTTGATCAGACAACGTTACAACATCTCTAGGTGTCTTATTAAGCTGCCCCCTACCGGAGCCCCCCTAAACCTACAAGACTTCTTTCTCCAGAGGGATCCCCTGGTTACCGCCCCCTTCCTCAACATCAATGACATCACAGAATGTCATCCCAATACGGATTGGCTCCAGCTCTTGGTTGTCCAATCATCGGCGATGCATCAGAAGATAAAAGTCGTCACGGGACAAAACAACATGGCGGCTGTGACTTGATCCAATCCGTCCGGCTTGGTCCCCTCTAGTCGTCCTCCGGGTGAAGGTTACTCAAATATGAATGTGTAATTTAATGAAGTTTGTTATTGTTGAAGCATCCTCTCACGGCGAGTTCGTGTCTGAGGCGCTCAAACCTGTTTAGATCTATACAGGGGGGCCGTAACCGACCCTCTAAAGTTCTTATTTGTGGAGCGACTAGTGTGTAATGTTATATAATTGCAGGTTTTATGTTTTAAGTCCAACCCAAATCAAAACATGACATGCTCCAAAAAGTTGCCTCGCGTGAGAGAATGTCGTGGTTGACGTGAAGCAGGCGTGAAACAAACACGTAAATTCTGTTCAAGGTCCATCCGCCATCGCCTAGGGGGGGCTGGAGCCCATCCCAGCCGACAATGGATAAAAGGTGGGTTACGGCGTGCGGAGGCCAGCAATTCATCACACGGCGCCGCAAATTCACCTTTTTTCATTCACCAATTCATCTTTAATGTTGCTTAAATACATAAGTGGGCGGGAGGGAGGGCGCCGGAGGGGAGAACACGCACATCGTGTTACAATTACGAGTAAATAACCAACAACAATAGGGAGAACATTTTTGCTCTTAAGCCAGTTAGAAGACACGTCTTTCATTAAGGGATGTGTAACTTCACGTTTAGCCCGAAGAAGAATCGCAGCAGAACCGTCTTTGGCGGCGTGCCAGAATTATTATTAAGTGCAGAAAAAGATGCTGCTTCTAACTTTCAGGACGCTAGTGTTCATTAAATACAACTGTTGTTAGCGGCAAAGGGGACTGCGGGTGAGACGTTGGGGACATGTCGGGTATTAATAAGGCCTGTTGGGATCCAACATATGCTACACTGTCGTAAGACGCTAAATAAAGATTTATGAGACTTTTTCCTTTGTGGGACGTTACGCCGCTTCAATCCCTCCCTTCAGTCTGCGTTTTATCGTCACTGTCTCTGCTTACAGAGACTGGGAAGATGAGAAGACGAAAGACAACGTCCCTGTTCAGCTCGTCGCCGGGGGACTCAAGCTGGGCTCAGGGGAAACAAGTCGGGATTAAGACTCTTTTTCACATGTGACTTTGAGGTATAGCTGAAAAACTTCCTCTCTGTGGTCCATTACTGGAAAAGGTTAAATTCACTGTAGCTCTTATTTGGTACAACCATTTGTCACGTCCACAGAAGCCTAGTGTGTGGTCGACTGACATAGAGAGATTCAGCCATAACATTACAACCACCTGCCAAACATTGTGCAGCCTGACACCTTTATGTCAGAACTTGAATTTGAATGTGCAACAGTACTTCTTCTGTGTTTTTCTGTTGGACTCATTAGATATACAATAAGCAAGAACAGGAACTAACGGGGCTAGTATTTTATGCTTGTTATTTACTGTTTTTTGTAAATATACAGTGTCACATAGTCTTCCTCAGATGCTGCAGTATGAATGTAAGACATGCAAATGTCACTACATGTGAGGTTTCGTTAATTTATCTATATCTATATCTATAGATATAGATATAGATATAGATATGTAGAGAGAGGTTGGTGGTTGAATCCCCGGACTGCCCCTGCAGTCTGCAGTGTGGGGGTCCACAGACGGCCCACTGCTCCACAGAGGTGGGTAAAATGCAAAGAATTAATTTCACAATGTTGAACTGAATATAACTTGAACTTCTACGACTATGTTACATAAAAAATAAAGTCGACATCATTATCATAGAAGGATGGTTTTTAAATGTCTCCAAGGGCCAATTAGGTTTCGCAAGCAGTATTCATCAAAACACATCATGAAATAAAATGGACATTAAGAATCTTTAACAAACATCAGGTATCATCACTGCAGTAAAACTGTAAGGAGCTGCAGGAGCCTGAGATCAGTGAGGAACGACTTCAGAGGAACGTCAAATAGAGATTTCCATTATTTTCTCATCTCCGAGTGATTATCGGCTCTCGCTGAGTGGAAATGTCTTTTTTAACACCGTAATAAACATTATTGCGGTCTTCCTTCCGTTCTGTCCGTTTTTTTTTTTTTTCCTCCCTTAAGAATGAATTTCTCCGTCTGCTCAAAGCCGAATGTTAGCTAATTATTTTTTTGTATCTTCCACTATGGCTAGGGGCCCTATCAGACTTTCATGCGTGCGGCTCAGATAAGGGCTTATTGGCAGAGTGAGGCGGACAATTTTTAATCATAAATGTGGGCAGCTCTGCTCATCAAAGTACCAGTGTCTGTGGTCGGTCTAATCTGGTCTTTCCAAACTCACCCCGCCTCCTACGTTTCACCGACGAGATTTCATTCCTCCCCTGATCTCACCCTCCTTCCTGCCAACCGCCGTTTGTCACTACCGGCGTAAAACCTCCTCAGCGTATACAGTAGATGGTTGCTTCCCGGACGCCGGGCGTAATCCACCACTTTTCAGTTCATTCATCCCACCCTATTAAATTGTTCTTCTTATGTGGCTGGCATTTCATCAAAGCGGGCGCAGGAAACAATTTGCTTCATAAGTCTTAGATGATTAAAAAAATACTAATAATAACAGCGCGTTGTAGTATTTCATGTTAAATTTCCTCTGGATTTTTTCCCCCGGTTGTGTTGCTGGTCCGATTAGGCCGACCTTGTGCTCGCGTATCTTGTCTGGGAGTGATGGCAAAAGGCCAAAAGAATGTGAGCGCGAGCAGAAAGAAAAAAGAACTTTGTTTGAACTTCAGCTGACCGTGGCAAACTGGTGTTTGTGAGACCGTTGTGGGTGGAACATAAAGAGTACTACATATTGGTATTTATAAATATTTTGCATACAACAATGAATGGGGCGGCGTTTGTAAGATGTTTTTTTTTAAAAGCAACATTTTGCGGAATTTAGCTCAAAATGTAATATCTCCATGTTATATCTAAATTTTCAATGTAAATGTTTACTCTAAATGTGAAAATCTAAACGTTATATCTAAATGTTAAATCTAAATATGAAATGTAAATGTTTACTCTAAATGTAAAAATCAAAATGTTACATCTGAATCTTAAATCTAAATGTGAAATCTAAATGTGAAATCTCTATTTTAAATCTGAATATTATACCTAAATGTTAAATGTAAATGTTATATCTAAATGTAAAATCCAAATTTTATATCCAAATGTAAAATTTAAATGTGAATTCTAAATGTTGAATGTGAATATTGGATGTAAAGGTTATATATAAATGTTAAATCTAAATATTAAATGTAAATGTTTACTCTAAATGTAAAAATCAAAATGTTACATCTGAATCTTAAATCTAAATGTTAAATCAAACGTTTCACTCTCTATGTAAAATCTAAATATTAAATGTAAATTTGAAATCTCTATGTTAAATCTGAATATTATACCTAAATGTTAAATGTAAATGTTATATCTAAATGTAAAATCCAAATTTTATATCCAAATGTAAAATTTAAATGTGAATTCTAAATGTTGAATGTGAATATTGGATGTAAAGGTTATATATAAATGTTAACTCTAAATCGTAGGCTTCTGAAACGTGAGAGAAAGAATATGTCTGAAATGTCTTCTACTACTATTTACATCCCCAAAAATGATGGAATCGTAATCGCCAACGTGTTAAATCCTTCGTTTTAACACGATGCCTCACTGTTGAATGCATCATTTTTTATTTTTTATTTTATGCCCACATTGACCTTATTAGGAGGAAGAACTGGATTGTTTTGAGGGAAGGTCAGTTGCATTTTTCTGCCACTGGGGAAGCTTTACCTACTAATGTCTTTGGACCATAATTTCCCGATAGTCATTCCGACTTAGTCCGAATTTGTTGCGTATGAATCGACTCAACGACATTTATCACAAAGTTTATATTTTCTTTTTTGAAAAACACAGTTCTTTCGACACAATTTCCTAACTGTTGGTCTGATTTAGTCCGCATTTACTTCAAATGAACCGCCTCAATGACATCAAATCGGTATTTGTCATATGGTACTTTAATTATTCATTATCCAAATCACTAGGAAGGCATTTTGAAAAGAAAAAAAAAATTATTTTTTTTTACCATTATATCCCAACTACATGTCCTATTCGATCCTAATGAATCGACACAAGGAGATCCTTCTTGTATCTAAATATAATTTCATTCCAATAGTTCATATTTTACTCATTAAGGGGAGCTTTTTAGCTTTCCGTCCGTTAAAACTTAACCATCAGTGCAGTTGGGTCTAAATTTAGATGTCTTGTTTGATGACTGACTTCAGAAAAACTAGTTAACTGTATTTATCTTCATCATTAATTCACCCTGGGATCTGATCCTAGAGCAGACTGCTGACTTCATAGAAATAGTTAGGTCGAGTCAACATGGACTGTTTGAGATTATTAATGAGTCACAGTCGCTCGCCATATAAACTCCTCGCTCACCCCGGCGTAATCAACCGCAGAGAATTCTCTCCCTCATTAAAAGAAATATACACGTCTGATTCCGAATTTACATTTTCCACCGCATAATGACTCTATTTAGAATATACTATTTGTCAAGTGAAGCAGTTTTAATCTCTACAGTGTTTTATTTCATCTTTCTCCTCCCTTTTACTTTCAAAGGCTATTTTTCTTTGTTCATGGAGGCCATAGACATCAAACGTGATGATAAGTTTTATAGAAATATATTCCAGCTACACATGCAGGAACCAAAGATACTGGAAAAATGATAAAAACGTGGAGGAAGGAGGGAGTATCGGTTAATTATTCCAATAATGTTACAAATTACTGAAATATTTTCATTCGATTTGGATTAAATATGCACCACAAGCATTTTGGAGACGTTCAGGATCAGCAATCATAGTTTGGTGAGAGAAGAAGACATTAAAACATGCAAATGAGTTCATTTCCGCTCAGGTATGATTTCAGAACAAGTTTGTGTCCAATAAGGAAAATGAGACAGAATACAAAAAACATGTTTGCCTCTCTTTTTCTTTCTATCTGTCTATTCATGGGGTTGATGTGTGTAATGACAGTTTGGGTTTGGGACCTCCGCCTGTCTGGTGGTCACGTTTGGACTGAACAAGGTACGAGTCGGGTTTTCATAATTTCTAACCTAACTAACCCCAGAACCATTAAATGGTCTGTTCACATTTCCCTTCGCTTTAAACAATGAAACATGACATTTACGTTATTGTTTAAAGTGTCTAAATGGGTAAAAGATCCCCAACAGTAAGGTTAAATCCAAGAAAAGTCCCCAACCCCCTGCGTTGTACGAGCAATCCCTCCCGATCGAACTGCTCAAATAAAATGAAAGTTGGACTTGTTGGGAACTTATGGATGTGAACTGTGTTTTCCACAAAAAAGTTTGCCCTGATGAGTAAAGCATAAACTAATCTAGAGAAATAGTATAAACTGTAAACAAGACGGACCTCCTTGTGTAGATCCATATGAACACATTTGGACATAATCGGACATATGGTTTGGAAATAACGGTCCTTAAACCGTTAAACCGAGAAATTAAGACCCGAAAGGTCTTTGGAGATAATGTTCCCTCTAGAGGTTGAAACATTCGGCTTACCTTTGCCAAAATCAAACCAGTTCTTCCTCGCGCTCGGGTCTAGGGGGGTATACATTTGAGAATGATGCGTGAAATAGTGTTGGAGTTATTTGTGTTAACACAAAGACTCTGCAGCAGAAGATTCCATGAAATCCACGACTTTTCATGGATGTAATTATCGCCAAACAGAAACTATTGAATTCTTTTGCCATGAAAGACAAGTTCTGTAATGCAAACAAAATTCATGTTTAATTTCTAAGAGTGTTGGTTTTTAACATCAAGAATTAATCTTGTAGAACATATTTGGCCTATTTTCTACCGATGCCGAAATATCATCCCTACGCGATAAACTAATGTTTATCTCCGGCACGCAGATAAATGCCACTTTCTCTGCTTACGCATTTTCCCATCTGGTGGAATGTTCCGGGGCAAAGGAGCATTTTGTGATATAAACTGTGGCGGCTGGAGGCGGACAGGTCCGGCAGGAAGGATGGATGGCATATTCCGAGGCTGTATATCGAGTCTGTGGCGGCGTTTGTGCTGATGCTTTACGTTAGGGTGGGCCGTGCTGAGACTGCAGACATGTGTTGGATGTAATTGTTGTCTCCACCACCTGTCAGCAACTATTGCTGACTACACCTCTCTGAGCATGTTGGTTTTCACAAAGGCGGACAGCTCCTGTCTCATTTTTACGCATGGTTCAAAGTAGACTCGTATTATTGGATATTATTTTGTTGGCCAGGAACATTGATGTTAAGAAAATGTCCATCCAGGAGATGAATCATCCCACAACACAACCACAGTGTCTTCTTCTAGTAGGTCAGTGCCTTATGCAATCAGAGAATGTCAAGCTTTCCTGCAGAACTTGGTGTCTGAGGATTGACACCATACTATATTTTCCTTACATTGTTGCAGTGATAATTTGGTTGATTAACACCATGATAAATTAGAAATAGCTGTCATAGAAGGCAAACCTCCGCCAAACACCAAAACCCCCCTTTGAATATATTTAGTTTCCTCCTCTCTCGTTCACTTCATGTGTCCAGCACCTTCTTTTATTCTCTGCTCCACACTCCTACACTTAAACGTAGCATTTTCTCAAGCAGACATTATTGCTGTGCTTCCTGTTCTTCTCCTGTATAAAACATCAAAGCCACAAGTCACAACAGTAGCCAAGGTCTTGGAAAAGTTCCCCCATTGTTGTCTGAGATATTGCCACCCTCTAAATCTACCGACAACTCCAACAAACTCTCCGAGTATCACTGCTCATCTCTTGCACCTTCCACTTCAGTGTCCCTGCTCAGCCAAGTGAAACCCCAGCTCCACCCCCAAGCTCCACCCACAAAGGCACTTTTTAGCACTTTGAGATTTGATCCAAATGTAAAGTGCATTATAAATTAAATGTATTATTATTATTATTATTAAAGGAACATCAAAACAATCAAATGAACAGTCATGGACTGGGCCCCAAGCTCCACCCCCAAATTAACATCAAAGGAACAGAGGCATCAATAATAGACTGAGCCCCAAGCTCCACCCACAAAGGAACATCAAAACAATCAAAGGAACAGTCATGGACTGGGCCCCAGACTCCACCCCCAAATTAACATCAAAGGAACAGAGGCATCAATAAGGGAATGAGCCCCAAGCTCCACCCAGAAGGAACATCAAAGGAATCAAAGGAACAAAGGAAACAATCAATGACTCAGCCCCAAGCTCTATCACCTAAACGAACAACAAAGGCACCAATAACGTACTTTGTGACATCACCTAAGGGCTATTATTATTTAAATATAAGGCTTATCATTTTATTATATTTATAGACCACAAAACACAAACGTCAGTAAAATGTAATCTGCTGCCTACATCTGGGTAAAACTCCGTCTGCAAATCCGTCCTTTGGTTTTCCCGTAATCTCGTTCACAAACAGAAAAACAAACGTGAGTGGAAAACATAACCTCCTCCCTGTGGGTGAAGTAATAAAAATGTTTGTGACTGCATTAAACTCTTATCTGGGACTAAATCAACAGACACTTTTATTGACAAACCAGACGGAGGTGCCACAAAAGCGGTGCCACATAAATTACCTGGGAAAGGACATGAAAGGCGGTGAAGCCCCCACAGATCTCTGAAGGAGGCCCACAGGCGTTCTGTCGGGGACCACAGCTTCGGCCTACATATGTTGTAGCTGACAGGTGCATTCGCAAATACTCACACCAATACCATCAGAACTTTTAGGTCGTATATTAAACACGCTACTAGATTTTATCTTGACGATTTACCACGACCAGAAAAATCTTCCAACTCAACAAAAGTCACTGAGTTACAGAGAGCTTTGAGTTTGTTTCTCTGTAATACCACATTCCCGTCGACAGGCAGGTAAGAGACACCTGAAGTGTGTTTTCTCTGTTGGATATTCTTGTTTCCATCGCGGAGAAACCCAGTTTCACAATTCATAGTATATTAGTCTGTCTTTAGGTCCGGGGTTCCATTCCTTCGCCTGTCTTGTATCGTCTGACGAGGACAGTAACGTTTCAGGTCTGTTGACAGCAGTCCAGCCCGCAAATTCCCGTCTGAAACCCGCCCCAGTGCGCCAATCATCCCGGGTCAACGGGTGACAACTGACCAATGAGGGGTGAGGAAGTCACATCTTCAATCTTAATTCTGGAATAATGATCTAAAACTGTATATTATTCAGTATTGCTTTTTGTTTTGGTTGTTTTTTTATCCAAAAAAATCAAGTCGTATCCCGGGAATGCTTTGGGCCCGGTGCCGGTCCAGGGCCCGGTGGTTTGGGACGACAGCTGTTATCTATTGTTTCTCTTTCCTTTCTGTTTTTCATTTTACTTTATTACTTAAAAATGCTGTTTCTGTGCGGTACTCGTGTTTACAAACCACTTATAAATAAGATAAATACTGCATAAGTATGTTCTGTTTATAACAGTCCCGTGCAATTTTCATTCTTTTTTTAATTTTAATTTTTTATAAGCTTTGCTTTATTTGAATTCCTGGAAGATGAAGTTTCTGGACCAGAATTAAAAAGAATTAAAATAAAAAAAAAACAACCATATGGTTCTGTTTGAGTTCTGCTGAGCTGTTACAGAGACTCTTTGGGTGGCTTTCTGAACCTGGTGTTTCACTCCAGCTCACGAAAGATTCAAGATCGAAAGATTCGTGGCATTTGTAGGCCCGGATAGAAAACAGGTTTTCCTGTACGTTCAAATTCTTTCTCTGTCTTCCAGTCCAAAAAATATCTATAAAAACATCAGCACGCACAGTAAATATAAGAATTAGACAAACAACACTAACAGTATGACTAAAAGGATAAAAAATACGACATCATAGGTTAACCAGACAAAATCAGCAAAATCAGCAGTTAGCCCAGTCCTGGTCCACAGCCTTCATCTCCTGCCTCTTCTTCCTCTTCATGTACGTTTGGCTCCAGAATGTGCAATAGTGATCTGTTGGTATTCATAAATGTTCCAAAACAGTTCATAGTTGTAGAAATATCTGATTCAGTTAATGTGTTTCACTCATTTTTAGTCACTAAAAATGCACTTTTGCACACTTCATCACTTGCGATGCAGCACCAGTTGTTTAACTTCTCAAGTTAGCTAGATATGAGAACTCTTGTTGGATGCAGGGGATGGATTGTTTGGTGCTCGGTGTCTCTTAAGTTTAAAACACTGATTAGTTTCACAATTTTGTACCAAAGATTAAACCGAATCTTGTTATTTTTTTTCTTGATCTTGCTGCTGGCCTCTACGACCTTCATCCACCACTGGATGATGGAGGCGATGGCTCCGATTCAGAGTTGTCTCATTCTCCTATGTTTCCAGCCTACTGCCTGTTAAGGTTGTTATTTTTAAAGAATACTTTTGTCAATGAAATCTCTATTTCATTTCAATGGAATCCGGTCTAGTGTGCGCAAGAACCCATGTGACCTTTGACCTCTATAAACTGGTTTAACCTTTGTTTTTTGTTAATTGTTTTTGTTTTAGTTTACTTTAAATAAATAATTTGCGATTTTATTCTACTGCCTTGTGTTGCTACAGATAAAATAAGATGATATATGTCAACGATTATTTTGTACTTCACCAATAAAAATAATATTTAAAAAAATAATAATTTGCTCTTATTGGATTTGTAATTAATCCAATCATGTCAGTCACATCAGAATACTTTTTTTTTTTACTGTACCTTGTTTGAGAAAGTTGCGTTTAGAAGAATAAAAGCCTCGTAGGAACAGAGAATTGGCTGCGTGACCTAAACCAAGATCTGTTTCTTCAATCAGGGCTTGATTATCGATGCTGGATAAGATAATCAGTTTTATTGTTCCATAACTTAATGTTTTCATAATCACCTGTCTACTTAATGGAACGTCCGTGGGAGTTGAACCGAAACACATTTGCACAACAACATTAAATATATAAGACGATTGTAGGTTAAATGGTCGACTTCTTTTAATGCTTTTTTGTTTCTTATTTAAAATCAGGTATTTAGAGGAGATATCACTTGTTATAGAACTTTATTGAATCTATTTGTGATAAAAAATCTGACCAAAATAGACACCCTAGCTTATAAAATGTCTCTGTTTCTTTAAAATGAACTTATTTTGACTAAAAACTGAGCTTAAGTATCCTATAGTTAAAACCCAGCACAGGATTTTTATCACAAATGCTTTATTTTTGGACGCTTTGAGCGCACCTCCATCTCCTCTGCATCTCAAGCACAACTCTGATGGTGGTGATGGTGCATGAACTCCTGCTCACCTTCCTGCTTGTCACTACAAACCTATTCATTGGCAGTGGGTGCACACACACACACACACACACACACACGCACACACACACACTCCTGCTGCCGCTGTGGATCCGCTGGAATTGGTAATGACACGATCCATCTCTAACCCATTTCCAATTCAGCTGTGGGAAATGAGATAGGATGGTAATGGAATCTCATTGATCTGAGTTTGCTCCCATGTTTATGGTCCATAAGTGTGGAAGTTATTTCTAATCTTCTTTTCCACACTGGATCTTTTTTGCATGCCGCCATATTTGTGCTAGACCCCTTTCAGCCTGAGGGGTTTGTGGCAAAACTGGATACTTGAAGATTTTTTATTTCCACATATTGGAAGAAATGTAATTAATCCTGCAGTATATTCTTTATTTCACTTTTTTTTCTTTGAAAGTAGGTTTGATACATGTTGACGTGCCGGGTGATGAAGAGGTTTGCATCAAATGAAATAAATGAAAAAGGGGGAGGTTCCTAAGTTTCTGAGCAGAAACTAAAACTGGGCCTAAGCCTAATTCTTCCCTGAGAGCAACACTGTGTATCCAAGTAAAGCCCTCAACCCCCTGCATTGTAACAATGTTCTTTTTGTTAAAAAAGTTCCTCCTAGTGAGTGAAATAGGAACTTATATTTGATTTGATTTATTGATTTAGATCTCCTTGAGTCAATTCATACAAACCGAATTTGGAATAAATAGGACCAATAGCTAGGAAGTTTTGTCCAAAACAGTCTTTCTTTCTAAAAAGATCCCCCTAGTGAGTAAAATATCAACTATCAGAGTAAAAATAAGATATTTATATAAGATAGAGTCGATTCAAAGGCATCAAATTTGGGCAAGATCTGACTAATGGTTAGGAAATTAACCCCGATTAACCAGTATTTTTCGTATAAAATCTCCCTGTAGTGGGTAAAACAGGAGCTTTTAGAGAAAAATATGATACATGTGAGATAGATCTCCCATAGTAGATTCATATGGACCACATTTGGACTAAATCCGGCCAGGAAATTATGGCCCAAAACCTTTGGAGATAAAGGTACAACTGATATTTACCAAAATCAATCCAGTTCTTCCTCTCACTAAGGTCTAAGTGGGTATAAAATTTGAAAGTGATCCATGAAATAGGGGTTGACGATTCCCAGATTATATCGAGGAAAAAAAGATAGTTTCACTTTCTGGCAGTCGACACTCAAAAAAAAAAGAAATTGCTCGATCAAACAAAATAATAAACGTTAAAGCCATCCATAAAATTTAAATAAGATTCTGCTGCGTCATTCTTTCTTTCAAGTTATTCCTTTTTTTTTTTAGCTATGAGAGAAATGCATGTTGGGAGATGACGGTCTATCTCAGCTCTTTGCAACAAAGATGTTTTCTGATACAAAGCAAATTGAACTTCTGACCTTTTTTCGCTGAGCTGTTTTTTTTTTGTTTTCATACGCCAAATTCGAGCGCTGATGTTTGCTGTGACAACAGGCAGCAGCTCCGTGTGTGAGAGCAAGGACAAGTTTATTTGCAAACTCATTAAGAACCTCGGTCTTTCTTATTTTGTTCTGCTTCTGCCTTTGTATATGTGGGAGTTGTAAAACCAACAAAAAGCTTTTGAACTCAATTTCTTTTACGGCATCAAATTGTTCTGGATTTGCGTCTCTGCATCAAGTCTGACTGCGGTCATGATGCAGCTAAGATGCTGGGTGACATCATCATAAACCCTCAAGTCATTTAACTTACATTCATGTGGCGAGGGTTAAAAAAATTACCCAAACATAAATGTGCATCAGAACCTCCTTAAATCTTCATGGCAAGGTGCTGAAAACATTCCTCCAGAGACTTTGGTCCGTATCGACGTGATAGAATCACGAGGTTCCTGCAGATTCATATCCATGATGCAAAACTCCCATTCCGAAAACATCCCAAAGGTTCTATTGGATGGAGGTCTGGTGACTGTGGAAGTTATTTGGGGACAGTGAACGCATCGTCATATTCAAGAAACCAGTTTGAGACGGTTTGAGGTTTGCGAAATTGTGCGTTATCCTGCTGGTAATAGTCATAAGAAGATGGGTCCACTGTGGTCTTAAAGGGATTGGACAGAACCGTAGACAATGCTAAGTTGGTGCTAACTAACTATGCCTAATCCTGATACCTACCATCCAAAGTAGGCAGCAGGGATCCAGACTAATCAGACCTGGCAACGTTTCTCCAATTTTCAATTATCCGATTTTGGTGACCCAGTTTTATCCAATTTTAGGCCCAGTTTGAGTTACCGTTGCCGTTCTGTCAGCAAGAACCAGTGGGGCCGTTCTCCTCTGATCTCTGGCATCTAAAGGCATCTTGGCCCACTGAACTGCCGCAGAGTGGATTCTTTTTTTTTCTTTTTCTGGACCATTCTCTATAAACCCTGGAGATGGCTGTGCATGAAAATCCCAGTAGAGCAGCAGTTTGTGAGATACTCAGAGCAGCCTGTCTGGCATTAACAACCAACTTTGATCTTCAGTAGGTCACGACAACCTACTGAAGGTCAAGACGACCTACTGAAGGTCAAGACGACCTTCTGCCATGTGAATCGGCTGGTTGGGTATTTGCATTTCGGGGAATTTGAACAGTTATACTTAATAATGTATCATTATGTGACACACGTATAGCATATAGCTGGAATAACACCCAATATCCACATGACCCGCTTCAAATACAGTACCGCCAGAAGATGATGATCTGACCTTTCAGTCCAAAGGTCATGTGATGTTAAGGAAAATCCCGATTCGTCTGGATGTTTGGTTCCCTCTCCAATTCTCCAAACCTCTCTTCAATCCTCAAACACAAACACACCCCTACTATTTACTCTTCTCGCCGTCCCCTCCTCTTGCAGCAGCTCAGGACTCGAACACAATGAACTCCGACATTACTCTCCGTAACTCCGGCGCTTTCACATTCTCACCTCTCTTATATTTTGTGAGGAAATGGGATTGGAATGACTCCGCAAGACCCCCAGCAATACGGCTTCATCATTACATCACAAAGTACCAAGTGAGGTGTGAAATTAACTGGAGCGATACCGTGTCAGCGCTGCTCCGTGTACGGCTGAAGTCTGCAGACGGTGTAGTCTGAGGGGATCTGATCCAAACTGGGGTGATGTGGGGTTCTAGTAAACATGTAGTCAGAATATCCTAAAAGTACATTTGTATATACTGTCTAGCAACATGAAGCTTAATTAATCCAATGTTCCCATCAACGCAAGATCAACTATCCAGACTCAGTTTGTTCTCTCAATTTTGACTTTGTGTAAAAAAAAGAAAACACCCATAAGCCATAACATTATAACCACTAACATCTGAAATTAGAAGAAAATAGATCAATCATGATTATATCCCATAAAGTCAGGCACTTTGTGGAATCGTCATAGCCTTCGTGCTATGACTCAAAATCTATTTCATGGATGATTTTCACATTTTATTATTTAGTGTGAGGAAGAACTGGATTGATTTTGAGACGGCTACTTTAACACTGCAGGGGAAAAAAAATGGCCCAGCTCTGAATTTCTTACTCATATGGCAGTGTGAACGGCAAGATCCAGATGACCTCTGACCTTTTCCAGCTCCGATTTGGGCCTCTTCCATGTGTAGTCCTGATTTTTTTGAGAATGCGACCTTAGTCATGTGACTTTGACGTCATTTTCTGTGGACATTCGTCAAAAAGTCAGTTTTGACTCGAAAACATAGCTATAAATACTATAAATATCAGCATAAACACTCCATAATAAACACTATAAACACTTCTTTGTGACGTCTTTGTTATTGTTCCTTTGCATGTGGGCCAGTTTAGGGATATGGTCTGATATAAGACACATTTTAAGAGTAATACGAACAGTTATACTGAAAAAATCTCATCAAAGGAAAAATCAGATTTGAGCCCTAGACATTATGAGGCAGGTGGTTCTAATGTTGTGGCTGATTGGTTTATGTGAACAGTATGAACGAAAGCAATAGAATTAAATCAGTTAAAAAGAATTTGAACAAGTCTTTAAATATGTTTCATTTTAGAACAAGCAGGATTCAATCGGTTAAAACTAACGAGATCGGTTTTACATGTAATTATTAGGAACTTGGAGTGTTCTGAGTGGAAAATGTACTTAAAGATTTATTAGTACTATGGTATCAATCTCACTTTTACTTCTTTCATTCATAATTTAATGGCAGAAATCCATCCCGTTAAGTCTATTAGTGTGTTCATGTTGAAATGATGCAATCCAAATGCTTGGGGATTTTACAAGTAATTAAAATACATCAATCTTATATAACATTAGGCTTAATTATTTATTTGACTTTATGAAATATTCCCACCGCTGGTGAATATTTCACACTTTCAAGGGGATTTTCTGGCGAGGTTGAGATCTTTTGGGAAATCTCGGTATAACGTCATGCATACATTTGAAGAATAAGGTTATATTTATTTCATTTCAATCAGAGAAGACGAGCGGACGTATGATTTATCGCAACGGCACAGAGTCTTTGCCGCTCAGACTCTTGGGGGAGATTGTGATTCCTGAGCAGCAGCTTGGAATATCCTCCCTCTGGAGTCTGGACACTGGTGGTGGTGGCGGCAGATGACTCTGCTGAGGAATGATGAAACTGATGGATCTTCGAGGACTAGGTGGAGATTTGGGAGGTGGAGGGCGCGCGAACTAGCAGCATGCAAGAACTAGATGGATGTAGAGAGGGTCGTATCTGAAGACAGCAGCTGATGATGATGATGATGATGATGATGATGGTGATGATGAGGCTACTAGCCTAGTATGATAAGTTAGTCTTTCTGACTGAACTTTCGCCAGATGTCCATAAAACTACCCTGAAAACAATGTGATTTAAAGGAGCTGGTCTCTTTCAGTGGTAGAAATACAAAAACACAGCATTTGTATGTTTTTCATACAATTAATAAAAAATGCCGGTTGGACATCGGTTCTATCTTCTATCGTGGAGCAGGGGGTTTTAGTTCCTCTATTTTTTCTCACAGACAGACTCCATTGTTCACCCGGCTGCGGCCACCTTTTGGCTGTTTAATCTGGTGACGTTTGGCTCACTATAAGTTATGTCCACTCCGAGCCAATACTGCAATAACAGCGCTATTTTCTGCAAAGCCACAAAGAAAGGGCATTTCTCCAGAGAGCGGCATCAAACATAACAAAAACAAAAAAAAAAACCCTCACATGTTGACGACTGTTTTGTTTTGACAACACACAGTTTCGCATTCGGCGGTGTAATTTAAAGCAGGCAAAAAAAAAATAAATGAATACGAAATCGGCTGGCTGGCGGCGTGCGCCTGCCACTCAAAAGACACGCACAGGCACGGCATACGCAGATAAGTACTAGCTGTTGTCCTTGTGGGCTTCAAACCCGGTTTGTGTACACAGAGATGAGTCCCTTCAAAATGGTGTGTACTGGCAGATTTGTGAGGGGGAATCAGTTCTGGCTCCTGCAGAGGTTTCCTCTCTCGTTTATTCACGAAAAAACAACGTGTAGGCGGAACAAAAAGAGCTCCCCCTGGTGAGTCAAGTATGAACTTTTAGATAGAAGTAAGATAGATCTCCTTGAGTCCATTCATAGGCCCCAAATTTGGAATGTATGATATCTTTGTGACCGGGTTGGACCCCTTCATGATTGGGTTGGACCTCTTTGTGAACGGGTTGGACCCCTTCATGACTGGGTTGACCCTCTTTGTGAACGGGTTGGACCCCTTCATGACTGGGTTGGACCTCTTTGCGGTTGGGTATTACCCCTTTTATTGCTTGGTTGACCCCTTCCTGGTTGAGTTCGACCCCTTCATGGATGGTTTTATGTAAGAAAAAACTGTATTTCGTAGAAAAGCGCCCTTCAGTGAGTAAAATAGGAACTGTCACAGTGAAATATGCTACATACAACATAGATCTCATCCTTCACAAAAGCTTTTGGAGATAAAGCTCCCCCTAGGGTCAGATATATACAACCAGCCAGTCCCAAAATGAACCCAGTTCTTCCTTGCACTGAGATCTATATGGGTACAAAATTTGAAATTCATCCATCTGAGTTATCGCGTTAACACGACCGATCTGTGGCGGACGCCATAATGTCCCTGACTTTCCGAGACTATAATAAAGTCTTTTCTGGGTTAATTTCTTAAGCAGGTTATTCATACATACATATATATATTATATATATGTATGTATATATATATATATATATATATATATATGAGTGTGTAGCTGCTGTGTGTGTGTGTGTGTGTCTACACTACTTCACTATTATACCTGGGTTCGACATCAAACATGCATTTCAGCGAGTTTCTTCAACAGAATTTAGATTGTTCTCTCATCCAAGACTCTCCTTAATGGAATCATATCTGCAAGTACTTAATATGATAATATCAATTATGATCAATTGTTGGGGTGTGAATACGCCGCGGCTTCTGTAAACAAAAGTAGTTCTGCTCGGTGGAAGGATTCACTTCCGAGCCTTCAGAGAAATAAAATGTTTAATAGCCTCTTTTTCCCTGTTAATGATATTCCGTTCATTCTTAACACACCATTGCACCGAGATTGAAACCATCCATTTTTATAATAAGGGAAAGGAGCCCACAGAGAACTCAATCGGAATCCTGTATTTTGACACTTGCTTTTCTGCGTTAACATTCTGCACCATCATCTAGTCGGTGGAATTTGTAGATTTTCTTTCAGCTTGATGCGTTGGTTTGTTTCCTGTTTAGAGAAAACCAGCAAAAATCTGAGAATTTCCTCGAACGCAGCAAGGAAATAAATCAAATATGCATCTCGGGCGAGTCAAGGATCTCCCGTCTGTATAAATCTGGTCTCGTCCTCAAACAGAGCTGCATCGTTGTGGATTGTTTTTAGGAATTAATGAATTAATGATGTCTATATTTACAGCTGAAGTTAATGTTTTTGCTCTCTTGGTTTTCCTTAAGATACAAAATACGTGTAAATTTCTGAAATCAAATTCCACTTATGAATAAGATGGAAGGAAATCAACAAAAAAAACATGCAAATTGCAATATATGACTGTCCTCCCAGACCGCAAAAGTTACAGTTCATCAAACTAAATGTGAAGTTATGTCCTCATATGTTCCTATGATACGGTCAAGTAAGCGTTCATGCATATGCCTCGAATCTGGACAGAAGTGTGCCAACAGTAAAGAAGTTCTGTCCGTAAAAAAAAAAGTGTTTGTCGTAGAAAAAGCTCCCCCTGGTGAGTAAAATGTGAACTATTGCATTAAAATATGCTCTATACAATATAGCTCTCCCGGAATCAATTCATATACACTGAATTTGGACTAAATTGGACCAACGGTTCAGAAATTAGTAGCCGAAAACACTTGCGGGTAGAAATCAATCCAGTTCTTCCTCGCACTAATGTCTATATTGGTATAAAGTTTGAAGATGATCCATGAAATAGATTTAAAGAGTTATAATTTTAACACGAAGGATCCGCGTGGCGGATTATAAAGATTATAGAACGTAGAATAGATAAACTAGAACTATATTATCACCCCCCACAGCAAAAATATAACCCCGAAAGGTCCCTAATCCACTGCGTTTTACAGCCAATCCTCCTGATTGAACTACTTGAATTAAATGTGAAGTCATGTCCTCAGTATTAATTGTAATTTGGACTAAATTTGAACAAGGGTTGAGAAATGATGGTCCGAAAACAATTCAGGATAAAGTTCCCCCAGTGTCAGAAATACGAAAGCCACCTTTCCCAAAATCAATCCAGTTCTTCCTCACAGTGGCTTCTCTGTGGTGTACAATTTGAAAGTGATGCATACATTTGTTTTGGAGTTTTGTTTATAAAACGGTGTTTTTCATAAAAAAGGAAGCTCCCCCTAGTGGGTAAAATATAAACTACTGGAGTGAAATATGACATGAACAAGAAAGATCTCCTTAGGGGCGATTCATATGCACCAAATTTGGATTAAATCGGATTAACAATTTATTCCAAAGCTCCCCCAAAATAAATCCAGTTCTTCCTCGCACTAAGGTCTATGTGGATATAAAGTTTGAAAATGATCCATGAAACAGTTTTTGAGTTATAATGCTAACCAGAAGGATCCGCTGTGGTAGATTATGAAGATTATAGACGGTAAAATAGATAAACTTAATATAGTACAAAAAAAGGTTGATGTCTTTCATCAGCTGTTTATTTTGCACTGAATTATAACTGGATTGTTGAAAGGTAAACAGCATCTGTGCTACATTTCCAGAGTAGGTCTCGTAAATCTAGCGATGTCTTGTCACGGCTGAAGTCAGAATTAGCCTCCCGCTGGGACCGGTGCTGGATCCAGAGACAGTTAAAGCCGGGGGGAGGATGAGGGGAGGCAAACGGCTCCGACAGGCTTCTACTAAACACCAGCGTCCACAAACTTAAGCAAAAAGCTTGATTCCGATCGATCGACAGCAGATTAACCTTTAGCTCTTGGGCACGAGCGGATCGATACACTCAGGCGGTTAACTCACTCCACCCCGGTCGGGTGGTGTTTTAGAAGACGACCAGCTGGATGACCTGATGTTTCATTAAGATTCCTCTCAATGATTCGGGTCATGCAAACATCTCGAAAAAGTCACTGTTGTCTGGTCCTATTGATTGGGGCCCTGATGAGTTGCTGGATGACCGTTAGGTGGATGTCAGAGAAATAAACAGAGATGAATTCTCATGCAGGGAATGCGGTCAATACAAAAATCCTGGTTTTATCCTTATTATATCCTGGAAAGACCGGGATATTAAGGAATCGTCGTCGCGGCGTCCGCAGATCATTTATACTAAGGGCATAAGTCAAAAACGATTTCATGGATCCTCATATCATCAATCCTCCTATAGACTTAAGAATGAAGAAGATCTGGATTCATTGTGGGAAAGGCTGGTTGCATATTTCCACCACTAGAGGGAGAATTTATCAGCCATTTTTTTTTGGCTTGTTTGGTCCAAACTTGGTGCAGATGAATGAACTCACATATATCCGCCTTATATACGGCTGTTTTACTCTCAGAGTTCATATTTTGCTAACTAGAAGGAGCTATTTTTTTTTAAGAAAAACAGAAAGACAGAACTTCCTAACCATCAGTCGGATCTAGTCCAAATTTCGTGCAAATGAAACAAATTGAAAAAATCTATCCTGTATATACAATCATTTACAACAATAGACATAATCTGGTCAAAGTTTTTGGGCCATATTTTCTCAACTATTGGTCCATTTTGGTTCAAATGTGACGTATATAACCAATTTGTGAAGCGCTATCTTGCACAAATCATATTTTATTCTAATAGTTCATATTTAATTCAGTAGGAGCTTCTTTTTTTAAAGACAAAAAACTGTTTTCCGTACATTACTTCCCAACCGTTGATTTGATTTAGTCCAAGTTTAGTGCAAATGAATCGACTTGAAAGATCTTTCTTTACTTCAAAGGACCTTTTTTGCACTAATATTTGCTAAATATTCAGTAACATATTCCTGCCATCACGGTGATCTTTATCGCTAAGTTAAGTTTTTGGGCCATATTTTCTCCGCTGTTCTCCACTCTCTGTTTTATATATCATTTTGTGATCTAATAGTTCATATTTTATTCAATAGGACATTTTCCGTAGATAACTTCTTAACCGTTGGTCTGATTTATTCCACATTTCCATGCATATGAATGGACTGGAGGATATCTATCTGGTACATATCACATTTTACTCTAATACTTCATCTTCTGTTCGGTAGTAGGAGCTTTTCTTTGTCAAAAAACATCATATTTCAGACAAAACTTTCCCATTAATTCAAATGAGTCCAATCATGGGGGTTGCTTGTAAAATGCAGGGAACTGGAGGCTTTTTGAGGGATACAGTTTTGCTGTTAGGACAGCTTAGGCCTGGTTCTGGCTAAAAACACGGTGTTCACACTATCTATTAGGTTGCTTTAGATGAAATAGTGACGATTCCTATAAAAACCCTCGGAGGTCGATTCGGACCTCCAGTTGCTCCTGACTTGACCTTTTGAGGTTAAGCACAACCTGGATGAACCAGAACCCCCACAAACACACGGCCTTTGCAAAATCTCTGACAGAAGACATCGACGGATAAATCTGGAACATCTAAAAAGAAAGGAAAGGAAAGGGAGAGCGAGAGTGAAAACATGTCAAAACAAAGTTGTACTTCAATTCACAAGAATCACAATCCCTGCAAAACATCATGCTGTGGGATTGGACGAAAAACAAAACAGGCTCTTTTTACGACCAACAATCCGCCAGAAATGAAACCCTGGTGGACGGGGAAATTAAAAGCAGCTGTGGAGCTTTTACATAAACAAGAAATCATGCGATCATTCCGTTCGTTCCGTATTTGCACTTACATCTCGTGTCCTTTTTTAAACCACTTGTAGAAAAGGTCAGACGGCAGGAATCGTATCCTGAAACGTGAGCCAAAGTTGTCTCAAATTAATTCATCTTGTCGTTTAGGGAGCTGAGCCAAGAGTGAATTTTTGGTAACACCTCGGGTTACCGTGGTAACAGCAAGTGCAGCTGAGTACAAGCGGTTCTCAGAGCTCTGATGTCAGCACGCTGGTGGAGCAGCGATAGTGCTGGAGGTCTCAGAGGGGGAGGAGGGTGTTGTTTATGACCCTCTGCAGGCCTCACTGGAGTTCTATCGCAGCAGCTTCAGCGGGGGACCACCGAGGACCACCGAGGACCACAGGACGCCACGGGAAGTCTTTTCTACCGACCGTGGAAACAGTAACTCCTCCCCCTTCTGCATGAAGGACTGCTTAAACATCTGACACTAACACCAATACTAAAATAATACCAATGTAATGTAGCAGCGTTAGCAGAGGCTTTTTTCTTGTTACCCTCCCAAACAGCCGGTGTTGGCGTCGGCGCCATCTGATGGTGGTTAGTGAGACTTTCCGACCCAAAGATTCAACTGACCTCTGACCTCTCTAGCTGTAATCCTTGGCGAGTATTTATCCAGTCAAACCATCTTCCTCAAATTGTATCGGGGTCAGTCTGCAGACAAGTCCTCTTCCCGGCTGATTTTTAACATCCACAGTCTCTTTAAACTTCTTCATTAATTAACTGTTGAAAATTAAATTTTTAGACTAAAATATGTAGTATATGTTAATAATGTATATATTTTTTTTATTAGGCTACTTGGATAAAATGTTTCTGTGAACAAATAGAATTAAATGTTATATAGTATAGAGAATTAAAGCATTTTGCAAATAATTTTGTTTCCTTTTTTTGTTTATTTTCCACTGAAGTCAACTAACTTGTGATTAAATTGTTCATGTTAATGTCTACTAGCTTATAAATGACTATTTTTAAAGACAAATCAGGTCACGTCACTTTATTCTGGTTTTGTTTTTCTATTGAATGCAACCGTTGAAGAAATACAATATATAATATTTGAACGCAGGATTTCTTAGCTAATGCAGGATTGTCCTGGACAGATAAAAAATGTTTCTTTTATGTTAAGACGGTAATGTTGTTTGTTTTTTTTTTATAGATTTTTGATACTTTATTATGGAGAATAAATTAAAACTCTTGGTTGACTGAATGTGGGAGGGGAACGGTAGACCGGGAGAATCTTTAAACTAGAACACATTATCATCCAGAGCGGGCGGTGGAAACCCCCGTCTCTCGTGTTATTAGGAGACAGAGAGAAACACCTGTTGCTGAAATCAGCCAGGCTTGCAATTTAATTTTATCAGCTTGCAAACAATCACTCATTAAGGAGGCTGGAATGACGGTGGGGCTCAGTCGGCTGTGACGCTCTGCATTCTGGGGCACGACACAAAAAAAAACAATAGGCCTCTTTCTACATGGGGGAGGAGCCTGTTCGGCAAAAATCCGCTCTGGCGGGGAAAACATTGTGATTCCGCTCACAGCTAACGTCGGAGCGTACGGCTGTTTCATACCTGCAGATAGGAAACAAACATACAGCATCAGAAATTCCAAAGCGGGTCAGCGCTTACTGTTAAATCAAACAAACAAGCTCCACAAATTGACTTGTTTGGCAGACGGTGTTGCGGCAATCTATTATGATGCATCTCCCTCACCCAGATGGGGAGTCGCCTCAGGCTGGTTGGCAGATGTTTTTAGCCGTGGACCCAAACTCAAATCTAATAATAATATTAGGACCCACAGCCGTTTGGATACGTAAGAGCAGAGCGGGTTCTGCTGCGTGGAGCCGGAGAATTTGTTTCCTTTTTTTTGGATTCGATACCCACATATACCTCAGTGTGAGGAAGAACTGGAGTGATTTGGGGAAAGGCAGATTGTGTTTTTCCAACACTACTCAGAGCTTCATTTACAAAAGTTTCCGGGCCGTAATTTCTCAGCAGTTGTCTGATTTAATCCAAATTTAGGACATAAGAATCGACTTAACGAGCTCGATTTAAACATTAAAGTTTACTTTAAAAGTTGATATTTTACTCACTTAAGGGAGCTGTTTACAAAAAACAACGCTTTCCAACATAACTTCCCGACCTTTGGTCCAGATTAGCATATGAATACACTGGAGGAGATCTATCTGGTCTACGAAGAGTGTCACTTAAATAGTTCTTATTTTACTCACTTCTTACTAATAAAAGTGTTTATCGGAAACATGTATCAAAAACCATTCAATGGATGATTTTCAAACTTTAGATTGTTGTACCCCCATAGACATAACTTCCTAAACGTTGGATTAATTTACACCAAATTTGGTGCAAATTGATGGACTTGGTGCAAATATGAATTTTTATACTAGTTTTTATCTTACTCACTTTTTCAGAAAAAAAATACAGTGGAAATAACTTTTAATCCGAGGAGTTCAATCAGAGGGTGTATCCCTTCTGCTCCCCCTAGTGAGTTAAATATGAACTAATAGAGTAAAATATGACATAAACAAGATAGATGTCCTCAACCTGATACATATGTACAACATTTGGACTAAATTACACCAACAGTTGAGAAATGATGGCCCGAAAACCATTGGAGATATTATTTCCCCAAATCGATCCAGTTCTTCCTTACACTAAGGTCTATATATATATAGATATATATATATATCTATATATATATATGATATGCAGTCGTTTTTGAGTTGGCATGGCATTAACACTATAAGGATTTGTAGTGGTAGTGTATGGCGGCCATGACAAATACATAATTTCCCCGACTTTTCAGCGACATAATCTTCTAAACTTCCGGATAAAAGAGTGCAGAGTCCGTACGTAATTGTTCTGCACGAGTCTCAATGAATCCTCACAAAAAAACGAAGGAAAAGGAGTCAGTAAAGCACAGTCTGTCACTTCCTGTTTATCTCCGCATGGCTCCAAAGTAAGAACACGAGCTCTCTGTAATCTCAGGGAGTTGACTCGCCTGAATTCTTCATTAGATACACAAACAGAGACAATCCTCCCTGAAATGAGTCTCTGCTGCCCGTCTCGTAAAAAAAGACGGAGCCAGACTCGGCAAAACGCCTGGAAAATTCAAACTCGCACCGAAATAAAACAACAACTGAAGAATTCACCTTTTAAACTCGTGGAATGTTGTAATATGAGTCATTTATGGTTTTGTTTTTAAGCATATCATTTGTTGAATCCAGAGTTGAGTTTATATTTTGATATGACATATTGGAATGATTTTAATGTCAATATAATCCAAGTAGTAATGAAAAGTAAATAACAGAACCTGGATCTGGAGTTATTGTTTGATGTTGCACATATTCATATTATTTTTTAACCATTTAACTGAAATATGAAAAGCATTTCCTTCACAAATATTATCATATGATTTTCTCATGTCACCAAGAGTGTCCTTTTTTTTCAACAGTCACTACTTCCAATGTTAGATTAAAAAGAAAAATCAGGGAAGGATTTTAGTTGACCTCTAAAGTCTATTTTTTCCCCAGAAAAATTAGGATTTCATTAAATGCGTAAGTACATCGCATTCCCTGTAAAACATAAATTGTGAATCGCGTTATAATAAAACCATAGAGAGACCCTTTTTCTAAAACTCCAAAGAATACCTTCTTTGGAGTTTTAGAAAAGGGACTAATTAAGAACTAATTTTAATTGCGTGCATTCTTAACAATTCCGAATTCACAGCTAGGGTTAAAGTTCATAAAAGAATGTTAGCCTAATAAACTCAATTTAGCTCGATACGTTTTGTTAAGGATTCTAACCTCGAGAAACCCGGTCAGTTATTTTGGTTATTTTTATACTTGCTACTTGGGAAAAACAATCAAAGGTTTGCTTCAACACGGGAAATACTTTTGGCAAAAAACAATGTCCTCTAATGGGGACAGTGGGTCTATTCTACAATGGAACGCAAGAAAGTTATAATTTAGGACCTGATCCCAGAACTATCTAGTGCGGAAATAAGACAAAAGCACAAAACAACTGAATTGTGTTTTACCTTTTGGTTTACTCAGAATCTTCCCGATGTCCTCGCATGAGTGCGTCATATTTATCTTCATAAATCAAAATATTTGGCTTAAAATTGTAGTTGTTTTTTTTCATTTTTACTTTTTTTTTCTTGACACACAGCTTGAATGAGATTATCGCCATTTTGCCTTTCCAGTAATCGGTGCATTATTCCATCCATGCCACTAGGTGGCAGTCAAACCTGTCCACATGTGAGGACCACAGGTTTAAATGAAGCAGAAAGAGGTATGAGGAGCGGGGAGGAGAAAAAGGTCATGACCTTGAATGAGAGTAAAGAATCTGAACTTTTGTTTGAAAGTTTATTATAAGAGAAAATAAAGCCCCTTGAGGTGAAACCACATCATTTTTAAGGGGGTCCCTTAAAAAAAGACCAAAGCGACATAACAAAACGAGACAAACCTTTAGATGTTAATAATATAGCTGCGATTTTGTGGAGAAACACAGAGGAAGAGTAATCAGTCTACTTCAATTTTAACAATAGCTTATAAAAGGAATGAAGACGTTGATGTTAAAGTTTACTCAAACTTCACGTCCTGATGAGAAGAGTCTTGTTTATCCACTTGCTCACATTTATAAGGTCATCATTTATGATATCGACGGTACCCAAGTTATCATTTCCCCTAATTGAAAGTCATTTCTAACAGTATGAGAGTCCAGCGGTTAAGATGCGACTGCCTTGATTAGATTTCCGTGCAAATTTGAAATAAAAATAGATGTTCCTCACTAAATAGATAAGTAAGGAATAATTGCGGTTAAATAACATTTCGCTCGAGGTTGGGAAAGAAGACATTTGGTCTATTTTACTTTATTTTAGCCAGGCATTTTGTCTCCCAGAACTTTGTCTTGGGAAACTTGATTCTATCTTCGAAGAAATATTAGTTAGTTCCGTATGTTGGTAATGGTTCAGTCTCCGAGGAATTCTCTACATTTAGATGAACAACATGGGGTTTACTTAAATGTGAGGAACATTTCCTCAGTTTTCCCACCAGAGATTATGATTAATTAAGTTCTTTTTAGTTGTGAAATTTAAAGCCACCGCCGCTCTCCAGTAACCCTTGACCCCAAAATGTTTTCTTTTTACGTCATTGGTGAACATGACCATCTGTCGTGAATAAAACGACTTTCAGCTGAAGGCCTCATGTTTCCGTGAGCCGGGCTGTGGCTGAGCTAACGGAGGTGACGCTTCCTCTCAGGTTTTACTTTACCTTTAAGACTACGGTGGGCCAAGAAGGAAAAAACAGTCTGCAACGTAAGAAAAACACGTGCAAACAGACAAAACACAAGCAAATAAAGAAAACATGGGTCATGCATAAATTTAACAACAGATGTGCAGCATGTTGGAGAACACACTTGTTTTTTTCCTTTTCCACTGTGTTCTCTTAATGTAAAGTGTTGTGGCTTTTTAAAGCACATTTTCTCAATGGGTTTTTTATGTGGCTTTCTAGTAAGTTTTCTTAATAATTGTGGCTTTTGCAGCACATTTTCTTAATGTATTGTGGCTTTTGCAGCACATTTTCTCAATCTGTTTTTTTGTGGCTTTCTAGTGAGTTTTCTTAATGTATTGTGGCTTTTTAAAGCACATTTTCTTAATGTATTGTGTTGTGGCTTTTTAAAGCATGTTTACTTAATTACTGTGGCTTTTGCAGCACATTTTCTTAATGTACCGGGTTGTGGTTTTCGCAGCGCACTTTTTTAAAGTATTGCGTTGTGGTTTTTGTTGCTTGTTCTCAAAATGCTGTTCATGTGTTACAAGTTGATGACGTCATTTTCTTCAGTTGTGGCGCGTTTTCTTCTGTAGGCCAAAGTATAAGCCGCTCTTAAGAGGAAGATTTTCATCATTAACCTTTATTAAATGTTAATATGTTCCTGTCATTTATGCAAAAAGATATATTTAAGGTACCGATACGAATCCATAGCGTTAATACCTAAAGGGATCAATGCATTGCTGCATGACAGGTGACGCTTGCTTTCCTACCCAGGATGCCCTTTTCGCCCCCTGTGATTTGAAAAGCGACGCTGACCTGTATGGAGGTGAGCGAGGCCTCCAGTTCCTCGGATGTTTTCTTTGGATCTTTTGTGGTTTCATGAATGAGCCTTGGCTGTACTCACAGAAGAATGTAGAAACGCCGGCCACATCTGGGAAAGTTCACTACTATTTCAAAATTCCATTTGTGATCATTTGTGGATGTGTGGAGGTCTTGACCATTTAGTAATAACATCGTAAGCCTCCCAGGAAGATCCGGTGCCATCTTCGCGGTCCATTTTTGATTCGGTGCTACTGGTGAGATCCAACAAAAACTGATTTGATTATTTTTGGGGGATTTAGTTTTAAGGGAAAGATTCTTTTTTCATGTAGGCCCAGTTCGTATTAGATCACAATGATGGTGTTGTTAACAGAATTATCGTACATTGCGTCTGTTTTATGTTATCGTAATATTAGAAACACATAAAAGGAAGAAACCACCGTATGTCACTGTTCCTTGTAGTGATTCTGCAGCGTTTCCTCAATAAGACCAAAAAGGTTAATGGTACTTTCAGTTCCATCTTTCCCACAAATTCTCCTTTGACCCCCTTTGTGATATTATCTCCTGCAACTGTGGATGAAATGTCCTCCAGACGGCCCTGAGCTATTTGGATCTGGCTCCTACACAGACTACATGCGCCCCAAAATGGTCTTTCTCAGTATGAAGGGGTAAAGCAAACGAAGGGGGTCACCTCCTCTGAATGATGGAATGTGTTGAGGTAAACCACAGCGCTGGTTGTCGGAACCGGAGCAATTAGGTCCAGTGGTCGGTCGGCTGGTGGTGAAGGAGGAGGCCGTAAACATGATTGTGTAATGTGTAATGAAAAACAAAAGAACAAAAGCTTAGCTGTAGAGCTCAGCGAAGTATTTTACTACTATGACACTATAATAATACTACTATTATATTAACAAATGAAATACTATGATGGAAGGAAGTTAGTTTTTGCTTTTAAACAGTACTAGTAAACTATGAACTATGAAAGTAAAATATAAAATATATATGATAGAGTCGATTCATATACAACAACGGCCAGAAAACAGTGTTCTTCATAAAAAATAAAAAATAAAAGTATCTAAATGCATAAACAATGAACCTTTGATATAAAATACGGCACATGAAAGATGGATCTCCTCGAGTCGGATCATATGCACCAAATTTGGACTAAACCGGACAAGTAAGAAATTATTGCTTGAAAACTTTGGCAAAATCACTCTAGTTCTTCCTCGCACAAACGCCTATGGAGGTCTAAAATTTGATACATGACATAGTTTTTAAGTTTGAGATCGCGTCAACACGAAGGATCTGCGGCTGCTGCGCTGATACTATAATATCCCGGACTTTTAAACGTGGCGTTGGGTTAAACATTTTGTCGTCTGTTGTGACCACATGCAGAATAATACAGGAAATAAATTAATCGAACCTTAAATTCGAAGAATAATAACGTGTGATTTTGAGATACAAGTGTTTACTACGACATCTTCTCTCTCATATTCTCTCGAAGTGCTCAGCTTTAATTGTCCAAACTTTAAAATGGATTTAAAAACATTTGAATCAATCATATATTCCCAGAAATGCTCCTTTTATTTCATAGCGTTTCCCACCACCTGTCCTCTAACAGATAGCCAGCGGCTGCCAAGAGGGAAATATTGATTATTTAGCTCACAAAATGGACTTTGTGGCGTTTAGAGGGAACTTATCACCCGGGAAAAAGACCACCTGACTAGAAAGCAACATGTTTAACTAGACCATGCGATCCCCTTAAATACGGCGCTTTGATGGTGTCATCTCAACCGCGGCTTTTCCATCCATCCTCATGTCAGTCACAGCGGTCCAGACGTGGCAGCGGGGGGAACGGGTTTCTGTTCTGGAGAGCCGAGATAAACTCTAAAATTGAAAAGCTTTGCAAATAGCTTATTATGTAAAATTGAACACGGCAGCAATTGTTTGTTGTTGTTTTTTCCCTATTATTGCTCAAAACTGTTTCCATAATTAGGTACCGGAACTCTAACTGGAGGAAACGGTATTGTTATTATTACAGGGAAAGAATGTATTTTTGAACTTTTTTCTTCTAGCTGTTATTACACAAGGACGACTAATTGATCCCGGCAGACGGCAGACGAGGTAATGGGTCAGAAAAACCCAGCCAGCCCACTTTGCTTCCTCAAAACTTTTCATCGCTTTCCTCCAGCGGTGCCATCAGCAAAAACTCGGAACATAATTTGAGGCCATGTTTCTTGGCAGGCACCAACTTTTGTTATCCTAAGTTGACTACCAAGACGGAAACACCAGCAATCGTCGATGATGAGCCTTTGCTCAAGCCTTAAGAGGAAGAAGCTCATACAACATATAAACCATTTTAACTTCAAATACAGTGGCCTGTTTGTTAGGTTCACCTTTTTTTAGTAGGAACTCTGACGTGGTGAACGATGACTTCCTGTTTGACTGGGGTATAAATATGACACCTCATATATATATATACATATAGATATTTATACAGAGGCCTGATTCTCTCTGAGGTTCTTCACGATGATGAAGACCAGAGAACACAGCAATGAGGAGCAAAGAAAAGTTGGAGAGCTGCACAAATCTGACAATGGAGACAAGAACATCTCTCAGCAGTTCAAAATGTCAGTTTCAACGGTTAGATCAATAATGAAGACGTTTAAAGAGACTGGAGGTGTTAGAAAATAATGCTGGAAGAGGATGTGTCTGTAAACTGACCCCACACACTATGAGGAGGATGGTTCGACTGGCAAAACACTCTCCAAGGATAACAGCTAGAGAGGCGCCAACACCAACATCAGCTGTTTGGGAGGGTAACAACAAAAAATCCTTTGCTGTCGTCCACACACAATCTAACGCTGCTACAGTTTGACAAACACCACCGGGTCTTTCACTGGAACAAGGTCAGAGGTCAGATGAGACCAAAGTAGAGAAAACAGCTAAGATGGTTGTGGCACAGCAAGAAAGTAAGCCATTGTGAGAAGCCCCACATGCCCACTCTGAAGTCTGGTGGTGGATCTCTGATGCTGTCGGGTTGTTTTTCTTCCAAAGGTTCTGGACATCTTGTTAGAGACCTGGTTCCATGGACTCCATCAAACACCAGCAGATACTGGATGAAAACCTAAAAGTCTCTGTCAGGAAACTTGAAGTGGGCCGTGGTTGGACCTTCCAGCAGGACAATGTTCTGAAGTTCACCTCAACTTCAACCCATTAACCATTGGTGGGTCAGGTTCTAACACGGAACATCTGTGGGATGTTGTTACAAGCGTGGACCTCAGAACCTGAAGGAGTTGGAGAGTTTCTGTATGAAGGAATGATGTCAGATCTTAGATCAACAATATCACATCTTTCTTTTTATTATGTCTACATTAATAATGTAACTGAATTTGGTGGTTTTGGTGAATAATTTGAATTAAGGATTATGGGTTTTCATTTTGCCTAATTTTGAAAAGGAACCAATAATATTGGAGGACGCTTCTTTTCTTTTTTTTAGATATTTAATATTTTCTGCCCTTGTTATTTAAAACAGCATTCATCGGCTGCCTTATATCATTCACATCTTTAAGTGAGCATTCCACTTTCTGCTATTTGTGATTAATGTGCTGCAGAAAGCATTTGTTGAAGTAGTTTGTGCAAAAGGAAAAGGATAACAACCTTAGAATCTGTTTAATTAGCGCTTCACTCCGGCTGATAGCATCAGCTGCTTGTTGGCAGTCAGCTGACGCCTTATCAACATTCCGTGCCAGAACCCCATTTCATACTTTTTTCAGGGGACCTGCTGATAAGGGTGTGTTTTCTGTGATAACTAAATGATGGGAGAGCGCCGTGATGGGGGGAGGATATAACTGTCAGTGATCAAGCCCCTGAAAAAACACTCGTTTGGAAAGTCTGTAAGGTTGAAGCAGAGAATTGGCAGGACGGTGATCACACAGAAATAATGCAATCAAGACGATGGATTGGCGTCGACGTCGCAGTCAGTCTGAAATTGGTCCGATTTAGTCCAAATTTGATTCTTATGAATGGAACCCGGAGATTCTAAAACATCATATTTCATTGTAATAGTTCAGGTAGCTTCTTTATGAAAAATACTCTATTTTGGTCTTAACTTCGCATTTTATCTGATGGGTTCAATCAGGGGAATTGATTGTACAACACAGGGGACCGGGGACTTTTTAAGGGATATACCTTTAACAGCAAGGTTGCAAAGTTGGGGACGACAGCATAGGCCTAAAATGCACGTGGAAGTATATCAGTAAAAAAACAGAATTCAAGTTTTAAAACAGAGTGACTGTTTTCATTCTTCTATGGGTGTCTTAAATATTCTAAATTCTTTCAGTTTCTATTGTTAGTAGTTGACCCATAAAATGCATTGTGTTCGTTTAAATTGCATAGGAGTTTGGACGCGAGCGCCGAGGATAGTTTTATGGGCACATGTGGTGAAAATATAACAGTTTTACAATCATATCTCATATTCTCCAGCCTTATGGTTGAAGTATTTCTCCCATTACTGTATATGATGGCATTTCCATAGTAACCAGATTCATTCCATGAAGGCCTGTGGGACATTATGACATCCAGCCATAATTGCAGGTTGTGGTCGCTAACTGCTCTGGCTCAGTGTGTGATTTTTCAAATAGAATTGCACCTCTGTGTGCCGTCTGTGGTAGAGCCTAGAATTTTCTTCTTTTTTTCTTTCTTGCAGTGAAGTAAAAAGTATGCTATGTTTTATGGATGTATTGACCTGCAGCAGCTATATACCCCTGCAGAAGTTTATAAGAGATCACTAGAGAAGGAAATATGTTTGTTGTTCATTCAGTCATCTTATTTCTTTCTTCTCCTTTGGACCCATTCATGGTGGAAGAAAAAACAACAACTCGAAACAGGCAAACAAGGAAGCTAAAATCAAATTTTAGGCACTTATAAAATAAAAGTTCTTTGGAAATCCAAAACTTCTTCATGTTATTCACATAAATCAAACCTTTTCTTCAAGTAAGAAAATAAAAACAGCCCTGAGTCTCCTTCTGTGGTCTGTGATGAGGTCTGAGGACACATGGAGAAGATCTGAGAACATTCCTCCATACAGAACCTCTCCACCTCTTTCAGGTTCTGAGGTCCACGCTGGTGGACTCTCCTCTGCAGCACATCCCACAGATGTTCTGTGGGGTTTAGGTCAGGTGACTGGGACGGCCATTGTAGAACCTTTATTCTGTGACCTCTAAACCATTCTGGGGTTGATGTTGAGGTGAGCTTCAGATCATTGTCCTTTTAGAAGGTCCAACCATGGCCCACTTTAAGGTTCCTGACAGAGACTTTCAGGTTATCAGGCCTGTGTCACCTCATATTTATACCCCAGTCAAACAGGAAGTCACTGTTCACCACTGTTCACCAGAGTTCCTACTCTGAACCGGTGAACATAGAAATGTAAAATAGGACTGTAAATATGCTTTAGTCACCTTTTAATCCCAATTAAACTTTTATAACTAATAAGGTTAGGTTTATGAGACAAAATGTAATTGTACATCATAGGTATAGACATTAAAAAATCTCTTTTTACTCTTTCCTGGTTCTGAAAATTCTGGAAGGTACTGCGTGTGAACCAACAGAGCCACGGACTTCAACTCTGTGGAATGACGAGTGCACCAGTGGTTTCGGTCAAATATGGACAGTCTGATCTATTAAACAAATGGCACCATTCATCCGAATATTTTAAACTTCCATTGTCAAAGATGTTATATTAGCAATAGAGAAAACCACATTGTGTTTGTAGTGACAAACACATAAAGAGTTATTACCCAACTCTGCAATCTCCCTCTGAGTGTTTTAGTGCTTCCCACACACTGTTTTATGGCCGCAACCTCACTGTTTTGTTACCGTCTCACTTCTTTCATAGGTCTCATTTCCAGGCGACCAGGCGGTTTTCAGACAAAAAGCTCAGATAAACCCACTATGTGTGACTTACTCGACGCCGCAAGCAAACAAGACAAAGTTAACCTAGCTGGGGAGCATTATAGTACATTTATATGCTGAGTGTGTCCTGGGGACCGGTAAATATTAATATTGGACCTGCAGTTCAATCAGGAGATGAAAAAAATGATTTTTCTCTCAGACCTTTGAGTCTCCATCATTGAGACTGAAGTGTATCCTGGTAGAAGCAGGGTAAATCCGGACACCGGTTGTAGTGGTGGTGGCGGCCGATTACACTGCTGAGACTGGTGATATAATGAAGATGGTGGATGTTCAAAGACTTGAAGCTGGAAGTCGTGAGTCGTAATTCTGGCAACGACAGCTGCAGGAAAATTATTATTCTGATAAATATTATTTTATTTTTATTTTTAATTCTTTTACAGTGTAGCCCTCTGTCTAACCATAACAATACTCCACGGAACAGAGAAAACCTTCCATCCTCCATTGTAACTGCCGGAGAAGAACGTGTAAACTTTCCCACTTTTCCTTTTGAAAGGACACTTTCAAGAATCGGTTCTGAAACGTTTCTCAGCCGCAGAAACTTCCACCACAGCCCAGAAGAAACGGCCTCCATTGCTGGAGAAGTCAGATAATTCAGGCTTTGCCGTCTCCCTTCTCCCTCCATCAGTCTGATCTTTTTCCTCTGATGCAACATTCCGACCCCCCCCCCCCTCTCTCTTTCTCTCTTACCATTGCTCTGTCGGTTTCTTTATCTCTCGCCGAGGCCTCGGAGTGGGTTCTGCAATCATGTTTGGGGGCTGATCAGAAAAAAAGGGGGCTCACTCCGTTACAGCTGCTGTGAAATGGCGCTAATTGCCGATTGATTCGAAGCAGAGGCAGCAGATATCTGCATTGCAGAGCCGCATCTGCCAGAGCCTCCTCACAGCTCGCGTCTCTGATTATCCATTGTTCGGAGTGTTTACTTTTGTACTGATGAAGAGTAAATGGCAGGTTAAGAGAAGCAAGGGTGGGGGGGGGGGTTGCAGACACCAAATTGGGTCCCTCTCGATTAGAAAAAAAGAAAAAAGAAAGATGGAGTGTAAAATTAGTGACAATTAACACACCCGTTTAGCAGGCACTCTAAAACTTATGGCGACGGCCGATATGCAAATTATCTTTTAAGATACATACTTGATATGCAAAAGTAGTGATTAAGCAGCTTTGGGTATATGGAGGTAAAAGCACGTCTTGATTGAGAGCAAATCAGCCGGTGAAAAAACGATTTTTTTTATTTTTGATGACTCAGGGAAGTTTTCATGTCTGGCAGTATCTCCGAGTCATAGAGTTAAAAAGCAGTATTTATATTAAACTTCAAGTATAAGACTTATCATCCCTGCAAAAAAAAAAAAAAGGAGCAAAAAGCGGATCTGTTAGGTGTTGAATATATTTTTTTCCAAACCTGTCGGCAATTTTTCAGAGGAGAGCCGCCTCCACTTGTTGTGACAGGTAACAAATTCTCCTCCAGTTCTGCGTCTGAAGAAAACAGCATCTGACACAGATACGAGGTCCGGGTATTAATATTATGCGGTTTCGTGCTCGGCGGGTGTCGTCCTGTAGTCGCGCAGCTGTTTGATTTCCTCCTCTGCTCAGCAAATACTGATGTCAAAAATCATCGATTTAAGTGCTTCGTCATCAAACACGTTTTTTTTTTTTTTTTTTTTACAACGCGGGTGTCAAATTATCTCTGCAGGCCGTAATGAAGCATCGCAGGCTCAGGTCCAGAGTCTCGTCTTTGGTGCCGAGAATCCCAACATTAAAACTGGCAGACTTGCCTTTCATGTTTTCCCAATGATATCGTTTTAGTATATTTACGCCCCTGGAGGAAACTGTGACATGATATTAATCCAACATGTGCAGCACAACTGTTCAATATGTGTATATATACATGCAAACATATAATCTTAGACATAAATATACAAGTATATATATATATATATATATATATATATAGACCCCCACCTTCCTGCGGGTTCACTCAAGACTCCATCTTGAGTCCAATCCTCTTCTCGTTGCATGTGCTGCCCTTGGGGTCCATATTTATGAAGCGTAATCCAGCCTTCCATTGTTTCGCTGATGATGCTCCGATCTATTTGCATATGAAAGGTAACCTAAGGATTCCGTGCGGTTATGATTAGATTGTTCAATGGACATCGAAACATGGACGAAGTTAAACTTTCTCAATAAAACTTTCTTTTTAAACGGAGACTGTTTCGATTTCCTGACCGGTTGGACCAGAGGACCTGCTGGGCCGTCAGCTAACGGTCCGTCTTGAGTTTTTTGTTTGTAAAAACAGAGTGAATGAATTCGTATTGTTCTTATTTGTCAGATTCCATTTTAAGTTTCATCAGCAGCCGACCGACTGCGGTTGTTGTAAATGTGCTTTATAAATAAAGTTGACATCGACATTGACGAATCCGCCAGCGTGAGAGGAATGCGGACTCCTCTGGGACATCTTTTTTCCCGATGTATAGACTGAAGTTGTTGGTTTAAAATATATATAAGCCCAGGTGTTCCATATAAATAAAAAATATGCGGAGGGAATGGTCAGACTTTATAGGTTTGTAGCCCAAAAACTCAATCTGGAATAACTTATATATCACAGTGGGGTGTAAATACCCCGACACTCAAGGTGTCACTGGGACATAAAAGATGGCATGTAGACGGTTTGACGTATCAGAAGAACGTGTATCGGGTATCAGCTTCCATGAATCAGATTTAAGGTGAGGTGAATACGACCGTTTAAAAGGCTAAGAGTGACGATTAATCACACGGCCGACGCGTCGCCGCCAGAGGCCGCGACTCGTGAGGCGCAGGTTTATGATTGCAGGGTGTTCCGACGTTTTCTCCTTCCGACGGGGGGAGGAGAAAGTGGATTCAGTTGATTGGCTCAGTCTCAAACTGTTGATTATATAGAAACGTTTTTCTATATAAATATTCAATGGGAATACGTGTTTTTTTTATTAAGCGAGCTCATAACAGAGTGCATCGGGGAACAGATTGTCTCCTCGCAGCAGGTAGACGACCATTTGCCACGAACGCGAGAACATCATTACACCTCAATTTTATGATTCATGATTCTTTTTCGTAGGCGGTGAGTTATCCCGTTCCCCCGGAGAATCAGAAAGCGTCTCTCCAAACAGCTTTGGGAATCTTCTTTATGATTCACGTTGTCATCAGCATTTAAAGTGTAACGTCGCATCTTCCGCCACTTAGGAAATGAAGTATTTCTTAAGCGCTGGTGTCTGATATTGGATTCGTCTGAGAGGGAAAAAAACGCAAAGCGGCAAAGCGGCTCGGCTAAAGTGTTTGTGGCTGGCACTCTGACAAGATTTGGTACGCGGCCCAAAATAACATCATTCATGAAATCCAGGTAGACAATTAAGTGAAATTATGCTGATTATAATCAGGGTGGGCTTTCAAGTATTGTGTTGTTGGGGGGCATGCGTGTGCAGTCTCCAAGAATAATAATACATTGGAAGGGGAAATGGGGACCACATTTTCTCTGATGGTTCATCCGCTGAGGAGAATCAAGGTGTTTGGTCGGCTTTTCATTTGAATGTTCTTTCAATTTATCTCATTTCAAGGCTTTGATTCTTGTCATCGCTTCGTGAAAGACGGCCCCCCACACACTGTGAGGAGGATGGTTTGACAGGTTAAAGACTCTCCAAGGATCACAGTTAGAGAGGTCAGAGGTCAGCTGACTCTTGGGGTCAGAAAGTCTCCCTAACCACCATCATATGGCGCCGACACCAACACCAGCTGTTTGGGAGGGTAGCAAGAGAAAGGCCTGTGTTGTCATTCGCAAGGTTCTGGTCATCTTGTTAGAAGACATGGTTCCATGGACTCCATCAAACAAGTCAATAACCTTAAAGTGGGTCGTGGCTGGACCTTCCAGCAGGACAATGATCTGAAGATCACCTCAACATCAACTCAAGAATGGTTCAGAGGTCACAGAATAAAGGTTCTGCCATGTCCATCCCAGTCACCTGACCTGAACCCCACAGAACATCTGTGGAATGGAGAGGAGAGTCCACAAGCGTGGACCTCAGAACCTGAAGGAGGTGGAGAGTTTCTGTATTCAGGAATGTTCTCAGATCTTCTCCATGTGTCCTCAGACCGTTACCGTCGGCTCCTTCTTCAGAGCTGTGTCTTCCTAGAGATCCACTTCTGGTTCCTCGCCAACCTCACGGCGACGACAACTCAACACAGCCAAGAAATAGTCCGCCGTATAATTCCTCTTACACTAAAGTTTTTTACTCCGCTGGTCACATGTCACATCTCTGCCTCTCTGTCACGGAATCATTTATTTTCTCCCTGTTGTCAAAGCAGCGTATCCCACGCCGCCTCTCCCACAACCTAAGCGCGTCCCGTCCAATCGCCAGGTTTGAGGACAGTGTGGTCAGGTAGTAATATTCCCTCATGCAGACAAAGTGCTATGATGTCAACTTAATCACATTGTTTGTACAGTAACTGCACTATTCGGTCAGTCCTTCCTTTTTACGAGGCTCCCTACGTGAGAAAAATAAATTACAGGACGCCATAACCCCTTAAGCCGCCAAATGTGTCATGCGGCTGTGCGTCGGAATGGTTTCACCCACACACACACACACGCACACACACACAGTCATGCCCTGAACCTATCACCACTGATGACCTCATGGCGATTTGTTTTTTCCTTCTACATATTCCATATTTTCCCACAAATGGGCTAATTTTAGACCACCCATAAAACGCACGCTTCAAAAAAAAACCAAAATGCTCAGCAGACATGATGCGACCGCAAAGCAGGAACACGAGATATGTGGAAATTCATTCAGGCCATCGGCCCGAGGCCCAGATTTTCACCTTTTTTTTACGAGGCCGAGGCGGACACCCTAACGGTTCACGGGGAGGCAGAGCCACCGCCGCGTTGGCGGGATTCTTATGAGAAAAAGACAAACGTCCTGCAGAGAGCATTGAGATTGGAGATCCTGTTTTCATTACTTTGGTTTATCGGCTCAATAGTCACCTCCTCTCTCCCAGCGCTAAACGTCCTCTTGATTTGCTCCTCTCATGCCTGCACCTGAAACAATTCATTAAAAATGAATGAGAGGAGAGGGAAACACTGAAGGCTGGGAGACGAGGGCGAGAGAGGACGGTGGAAGGGACTGTGTGCTGGCTCCGGTCTTTTTTAAGGGCGTAGATGTGCAATCAACCATTTGTTTTAATCGTAACTCAGAGGTATTGTGGAATCCTCGTCGCCGCCCCCTCCATGAGTTTTCCCAACACAAGTTCTTAACCGTTGGTCCATTTTCGCCAAAATGTTGGTGGACAATTCCCATTAGAAAGGAATTCCCCCGAGGAGATTTATCTGGCATGTATCGTATCGTCAAATTGATGCCCTCCATAGACCACCATAGTGAGGAAGAACTGGATTGATTTTGGGAAAGGTTGGTTGTCTTATTTTTGACACACCTCCAAAACTTTTTCCATCCCTAATTTCTCAACCGTTGTCTCCGGTTTAATCTAAAATGTGTGTATATGAATCAACTCCAGTATATTTAGTCACTAGGGCCAGCTATAACGTCCCATTTAATTTGAAGAATTCAAACGTGGGATTGCTTGTACAACACACGGGATCGGGGGCCTTTCAGGGATATAACATTGCTGTCGGGGACGATGTTTAATTCTGAGCTTTTTTCATTCTTAGTTGAATATTTTCAACATACCTCATTCTAATGAATGTAACAATATGAATAATGCTTATAATGATTAAAAATACGATTACTTACGTCCTATTTAAGTTACAGTTCCGACAAATGTCTCTGCGTTTGACTCTGAAAAGAGCGAATGACGGGATGTGGAAGACAATTACAGTTTTTTAAGTGACATCATTTCTCCAGTTAGTTCATAACTTCCCCCCCAGTTAAAACAAACCTATACTTATTCATTCCACAATGAATTTTTGATGCATATGTGCCATTAAGAAATCACTGTGGGTGTTTTCAGGATTTATGGTTTCCCTGTAAGTGCTATTCCACTCCGCTGGGGTATTAAGGTTTACAAGCGTTATTCCAGAAAGAATGAATCATGGAAAAATCATCTGGGGAAAAAGAAAAAGGAACATTCTGGCTATAATTTGGATGTCTGCAGTTCTGTGAAACCGTTCTGGACGCTCTCCTGAACTCTAATTTTATTCGTTTTGAATCTTACGATTGATGTCTTTATCTTCACGCGTGACAAAGTTACATTTGAACGTCGGACCAACGACATGACAGAATCCTCTCTGAGCGGAATTCCTGTTTCCCTCATTCATGGCGGATCGGCCATTGCTCTGAAGCAGCAAAACATCGACAACGTTACATTGCCCAGCTCCATGTCGCTTTGGTCTTTGGTTACATTAGATGTAAGAAGATCCTCGTCTTCCAAACACTTCGACGTCCAACTACTTCATAGTCCGATCTGCGGAAGGTTCTGAGGGTCATCAAGGGTGGCCATTTTTGCTCAGTATCTATCAAACAATGGAGTCATGAACACTCAGGTATATCGAGGTGAGAGGGGTCTTCAGGTGACCCCATGTACAACTGGTGAGACCCAATCCACCGGCAACCAATTATTATATTATATTTATATATATACATATATATATATGTATATATATATATATTTGATGTCAAGTTTGATTGACAAATGACAACACAGCAGGAAAAGGTCAAATCAGGGTGGCCCACCGGGGTAAAAACACGCTGCAAATCAAGAAAACAACAGCAAATAGACGAACATATCCAAATTAGGGAAAACATCTTGTGTTTCTTTGAAGTGTAGTCAAAGTGATGAAAACATTTTTTTCAATTTGCTTGTGTTTTTTACTAATTGGATGTGTTTTTTTTAATTTGCGGCGTGTTTTTACCCCAGTGGGCCCCCGCATGAAAACTCTTTTTCACCAGCTGTTGAGCTACTGAAGCTGGTTCTGCAGAAATGACTGAATTGTCAACCTGTTTTGTTTTGCATTTAAATGCCATCCTCTAAAAACCATTTGTGAACCTTCTCACCGAGCAGCATGGAGAGAAAGTACCGAATCCATTCTCAGTTCTGTTAGTTGATAGTTTAACGTAACCAAAATTAGATGGGCGGAGGTTATTTTAGTCTCCTCCCACCACACCGAAGCACGATCCCATCCCTCCTTGAACTGGCCAGCGGGTTCACGATAGCAACAATGCATCTCCAGCTCTACCAGATCTGTTTGGGTTTTGTTTATCCGTCCTGGTTGCACCATTATGAGTGAGGGAAAAAAAAAAAAGAATCCATCCCAGAGTTTGAATAGTCTGGTAATGAGCAGAAGAGATCAATCATCTCTTCAAAGTAGGCCCACTGCAGCAATAAGAATGTAAATTTACACTCGTAAATTCCACACTTTTGGATCCCCACATCCTTCTTAATGTCTCCTGATTTCACAGCGGCCTTGTGTGCGGTACTCCACCGCCGACGGCCGTTTGATTTACAGCTGTTTTCTTCCTGTTTCTTTTGGGAGGTGATAGTAAAGAGATCTAAGCTAGCCATCGCTGCATGAGCTACATATATATATATATATATATATATATATATATATATATATATATATATATATATATATATATATATATAAAAAGCTGTGATAACGCGGCTATTTCTTCAGTCTGAGTACAAAAAAACCACCTTCTGCCAATCCATTCAACTATCAATCCACCCGTCATCTCTGCGTTTGGCGTGCGTGGACCATCATTACATATTCCACATAGCTGGGCGTAATTAAAAGGAAGTGTGAGTACTGTAATTAATGGTAATTGTTGAAGACAGGCAGCGGATAATGGTTCCCTGTGGTTTGATCAGGAAGACCTTTGAAATCAGGAGGCCACTGATTGGTATCACCTGACCTTTGAACACACACACACACACACACACACAAATGCTACAAATGGTCATTCAAAGTCAGTCGCTCCGCTGCAAAAGCCTGTAATGTTCTTTTCTTTTGGTGTTTATCATTAATAGACACTTTGTTGGGTGTGGAAAATTAACTGAACTTCAAAATGTGTCTTTTTAAGCATTTGGCGGTTTGCTGAACTCTGACCGTCAGCAGAGGAAGCCCCAATTAGTTCTGGGTTCCAACACAAATTCTACGAGGCAGTTGCCCGTTAATTGACGTGAACCTGATTATATGAATCAGAATTTCTGCAGTGGCTCTATTCTTTCATTATGTCCTACTTTGCAGGAGTCCACCGTCCTCAAATCTTTAAACCTAAGGCTAAAACACGATGTTCAGAATAATTGTTATCATGCTGGGGCATATGGCTCAAATATTGATATTTATATTTAAATTAGACCTACGGTAAAAGCCTGGGTAAATCCTCCAAAAACAAAAACAACAACAACACAATCCTCTTTCTTGTAAAAGTAACGTACCTGATTGAACTCTTCAAATGAAAGTTTTTCTTAGAAATGCTTCCTCTAGTGGGTAAAATATAAACTATTAGAGTAAATGACAATATGTACAAGTTATATCTCATTGATTCGGTTCATAAGCACCAAATTCTGACTAAATCGGACCAACGGTTGGAAGTTATGTTCAAATAATAGCGTTTTTCTTTTTTTTTGAAGGAAAGAAAGAAAAAGAAAGAAAAATCCTTCTAGTGAGTAGAATAAAATATGACATATACAAGATAGATCTCCATGAATGGATTCATAAGCGCTAAATACGGATATAATCCGACAAACGGTTGAGAAATTATGACCTCAGAACTTTTGGAGCTGAAGCGCCCCCTAGTGGCAGAAATATATAAACCGACCTTTCCCAGAAATCTTAAAATCAATTGTGGCAAAACGGTGGCTTTACAAAACGTTAAATTCAGGTTTTCAGTAATTGATTTATGTTAAAAATAAATGTATTTAAGATAATTCTTTGAAAATGATGTCATTAATAAAAAATCATAGGTAAAGACAATTAAGATTTTTGTTTTAAAGGTTCCTTTATACTTCTGTAGGCCACTGAGTTTAGTTCTTTTAAAAGAAAAAAAATAGTCAAAACACTTTAAACAACATTCGTGTTTTGTTTACTGTACTAAACACAGTTAATATCTTACTAACACAACGACAACATCAGGTCATGTGATGCAACACCATCCATGTTTCTTTCATAAGAATGTACAAAGAGGAGCTAAACACCTCCAGCAGGATCACATCCGATCACACGTCAGGATGATCCTCTGAATGTTCCTTCTCCCACACTCGGATTATTTCCCTGAGCCCACCTGCTTCCCCGAGTCTGGGAACGCCGCGCCGGAGAGAGCGTCGGCTCCGGCGTCGTCGAAAGCGGCCGCGGCAGTAAATCAGTCGATGACCTCATGCAGGGTGAGAAGAGTGCAACAACGTCCCACATGGGATCCATTTCCTCTGCACATTAGCGATACTCTGGAGCATTAAGGCATGCGGCAGCAGCAGATGTATTCTTCCCCAGGCTGATTCAACTAGTAAGCATTTCCTCTCCTCCCAGTCCTGAGGCGAAGCATGATTACCCAATTTTAATGAGATTTTTAATGTGATTTTTATTTTTTTTTTGGCACAATCTCTAGGAGACAATCCGGATCTCCTACGTACAGGAAGTGGTTAATGTTTGCGCTCTGCACAATGAACGCATGCTGACGGGGGTTTTGATTATTATTTTTTTTTTTTGTTTCCCAAACTTCTTTCTCACGACGGTGGGGGCCAGAGGTCGGATTCTTTTTTAGTTTTGTTAATATGAGGTCGACAATCCTCAGGTTTGGACGTTGGAGAGTTCGTGCGGTCGATTCCAGTGGAGCGTCATCGCTGCAGCCGAAGCCCCGGAGGTAATCGCGTTTTTTAAGTTGTCAGATCCTCGGTCGCATTCCGGTGAACGCGACGTCCCCGACGAAAGACTTTATTCATATTTAGGATTTGGATGAAATGAACATTTGTTGAAAAGAACAATCAAGGTTTTCAGAGAGAACACAGTCTTGCGGTGAATTTTCTCCAGTAATAATGACAAGTTTAACAAAAATACCTAAATTTGACCAATATTTCAAAGATCGAACTTACGATAACAAAATCAAAAACCTTCTCATACACGAGCAGTCCGTCGTTATTTCCCAGAGACTGCGACCGTATTTCACATTTGATTAAAAGGTGACTTGACTTGATATTTGTGGATTTCGTTAACATCCCTGGTTCCCAAAATTGGATTTGAGTCAGTTTAGAGATCTGATAAGATTTGTAATTATTTAATAATATCTTAGATCCCCGTCCGCCAGAGCAAATGTGTAAATATCGTAAAAGAAATTCCTTCAGAGTTATGAAGTGGACACAACACGGATGTAAACAGCAGCTTCACTGACTGGGGGGAAAAGTACGACCGCAAAAAAGCGATAATTTTGCGAGTCAATTTGAACAGTGTACACAGCGTACAGACATTAGTCTGATTGTTTCATCGTTTTTAATTTTATTAATATCTAGTCCAATTAATTTATCCGGGGGAAATGTGCTGACTGGGTAATGAGCACAAAGCCCGCCGTCTCCTGTTTGTTCACCTCATTATTTACAGGGACATCCAGAATTATTGCCACGTTTTTGAAAAAAAACCGAGTAAAACCAGATGTACATTTTTTTTTCTTTCAATAGCCATGATCTTCAATTAAAATTACTCACACCATCAAACGTTATTAACATAAAACCAATATTTCCAGCAAATTTCCAATCATACTATATATTTATAAAAGGTTTGAGTACGATCCCTGAAACGATGAAGAGTGACTTCCTGTCTACTGGGGTATAAATATGAGGTGACACATGCCTGATTCTCTCTGAAGTTCTTCACGATGGGATCCTGGAAGAGGATGTGTTTACAAACGTACCCCACACACTGTGAGGAGGATGGTTTAGCTGGCAGAAGACTCAACAAGGATTACAGCTAGAGAGGTCAGAGTTCAGTTGAATCTTGGGGTCAGAAAGTCTCATAATCTCACCATCAGATGGCGCCGACACCAACATTAGATGTTTGGGATGGTAGAAAGAAAAAAGCCTCTGCTGTCGTCCACAGACAAGATAAAGCTCTTACAGTTCGACAAATACCACTGGGACTTTCACTGGAACAAGGTCAGAGGTCAGATGGGACCAAAATATAGAGCAAACATCTGTGGCTGCGGTGAGGCAAGAGAGAAACTCATAGAGAAAAGACCGTCATACCCACTGTGAAGTATGGTGGTGGATCTCTGATACTGTGAGGCTGTTTTTCTTTTAATGGTTCTGGACATCTTGTTAAAGACATGGTTCCATGGACTCCATCAAACACCAGCAGATACTGGATGAAGACCTAAAAGCCTGTCAGGAACCTTAAAGTGGGCCGTGGTTGGACCTTCCAGCAGGACAATGTTCTGAAGTTCACCTCAACATCAACCCAAGAATGGTTCAGAGGTCACAGAATAAAGGTTCTGCCGTGACCATCCCAGTCACCTGGCCTGAACCCCACAGAACATCTGTGGGATGTGCTGCAGAGGAGAATCCACCAGCGTGGACCTCAGAACCTGAAGGAGGTGGAGAGGTTCTGTTTGGAGGAGTGGGCTTCTCCTTTCACAAACTGCCGCTGGTCCGGGGGCTTTACACAGAACTCTTGAAATATGTGGATGACTGAACAGAGACAGATGTTGATGACATATGAGAGGAAATAATCTGCATTTACATGATAAATTGCACAACCATCGTTTTTAGTTTTTCTGTATTTAAGTCATAAACTCTGTGAGGTCATCGATGTCAGAACCTCATCAGGGAGTTTCCTGCAAACGACAGATGCATGACTTTAAGACATATTGAGATGTTTGTTTTCAGATCAGGTCTTTCATTTGATGTTAAGGTTCTATGGACTTTTTCCACCTTCTCTGGGCTTCGGTTGTTCTGTTGGAGTCAGGAGGAACACTATTACGGGTTCATTGAATGCTTTCCTCATGGACTAAAAATGTACATCCAGCGTTTCATTCCGCATGGAAATGCAAAGATGCGGCCAACCACGCATTTCAAAATAAAAGCGGGTCGTTTGGGCCGACGTTAGCCTCTTTTGAGTAGCCAAGGATTTGTTTGCTCGGAGCTCGGGGGTTTTCTGGGCTGCACTTGTTTCCACTTCTTCTCCCTTTTTACTTCTCCTTCCCCGTCGTTCGACATCGGGGTCACGGTGAATTCTTTAGCATGTGTCGTCCCAAATAACAGTGACAGATGACAGACCCTTGGCTTCCTTTCGCTTGCAGGCTCGCCTTGTGTTTGGACAAGAGCGTGACATCATAGGGCAAAGTGCCTAGTTTCCTCGCCGTAATCGTCTCCCCTTTTCCGTTTACCTTCGCTGGTTCCCACTGCAGAGGCAGCAGCTGTTCTTACTCCTGGTTTGAATCAAACCCAGGATGTCTTGTATTTCTTTTCTAGATTGATGGTGATCATGTACTTGTCCAACGAGCGCAATAAAAGTCAGAGGGGTTTGGATTTACTCTCGAGATGCTTCATCATTTGGATCCGCAGGGGCGAGTTAGAGCAGGTGCTAAAATTACACTGCAATACGATACGTCTCGTAAATTTGCACAATCCTGCAGTCGGTCTGAATGACAAAAAGTCAGAAGTTTTAAACACAGAATTCAGTCACAACTCATTAGTTAGTGGTTTGGTATTAATCAGGGAAGAGGAAGTGCAGTGTGAGAGACCGATATTATGCCGTAATTAGCCCGGTAATTACATTCATAACAATAAAAGCTTCCAAAAATAAGTGAATAGAGAGCCGAGGCGTAAGACAGAGCTCTCGGTTTACCGCTCCATCTGCGCCTCAACCTTCATCTGAGGTCACGGGTTCTGGGTAGAGACCAGAAGAATGAGGTCAAGGATGCAAGCTGCTGAAACGAACTTCCTTCGTCGGGTGGTTTGGCTCAGCGCGGAGCTCATACCCCTTTTTACACCAAAAATAACCTGGAACTAGTTCGGTGCTGGGTCTAGGGCCAATGGAGCCTTAGTTGGTTCAGTTTATGGGATGAATCTCGCTCGGCTGTTGTTTTTAAAATAGTTGTTCAGTGTTTGCGCCAGTCTTTTTGGTCACAATAACTCCGCCTCCAACGCCAAACGAAATCGGTTCTTGGATTCTAGACCAGCAAAGAGTCGGTGCTTGTCTGGCACCGTTTTTGAGCACCATTATTGAGAGCTGGTGCTTGGGCTGTCGAGAAGCAAAGAACTGGTGCTTAATCAGCCCTGGAACCAGTTCGGTGGAAAAGGGGAGTCAGACATCTGGATGGAGCTCAGAATGGAGTCGCTACTCCTTCACGTCAAAGGGAGCCAGTTGAGGAGGTTTGGGTATCTGATCAGGACGCCTCCCTTTGGAGGTTTTTCAAGCGCCTCCAAATGGGAGGAGTAAACGAAAGGCACCCTTAACCATAACCAGGGCACGATTGAAGCAATGCTATCAGCTATGCTAATCCACTTTCCTCTGCTTCTCTTTTCTCTCTTTTCTCTGCTATATATATATATATATATATATATAATTAGCCAAGACTGGCGGTCTTTCACACAAGAAGTCTGGAGACTTTTGAGTCCCTTATAAAAACTTTTCTTTTTGTTTGCTTTGATATATGATCAAAATGCGTAATTGATCATATATTTTGTTTTTTTTTAGTTTTCTTGCTAAAAGTAATTCCTGTGCAAAGACAATGTTTATGTTTTATATTTTTTTGGTCTCACTTATCCCACATAGCAAAGAATAATTAATGTAAATAATATATTTTTCTGATTATAACCTCAAAATTGATATTTTGTTGATACGCCCCCGAAAAAATGTTGTTGTTTTTTTTTGTCAGAAGATAAATTCAGGTTTGCAAAGGCGGTCCTGATCCTTGAAAACATCCCGTGTGGTTGCTCCTTGTTGTCTTTTCACTGTGTGCATTTAAATATTCCTGCTGATGACCAGCCTACATCTACGAGCAAAAACAGTAAGAATATGATTCTGTATGGTATGTTTTTCTATTTATGACAAAATCACATGCTTATGTTTCCAGTTGTCGGTTAGCGTATTTTGAATGCTCTTATTTTGAAGGATCGCAGCGAGAGGCATTGTGTATATGTTCTGAATTGACGAAATTGAAATGCTTCATCCTCAAACCTTTTTCCTAAACCAATTGTACGGCAATTCAAAGTAAAAATAAAACATTGTCAGCCCAATTTGATGTAAAATGTTGACTTTGTTCATAAAAGAGACGCTTATGGATTAACAGTAAATCGTCTTGCGAGCAAATGATGATCTCAGGGGTTCTGTAGGTCGATAGTATATTTGTGGGAAATCATTGTTCAAAAAGAGAATCATTTCTTGAAATAGCTAGGGAAGAACTGCATCCATACATGCATGTCCAACAAACTGACAGTAGCCATTAGAGGACCTGTCTTCTTCGGGGATGTGAGGAGAAGACAGTGCCATGGGGAAACGAGGACTTGGAGGGATGGATGGATGGCGGAGACAGATTTGAGAAGCAGAAACAGTGACAGGCTGCCTATTAGGGTGGCCGGTGAAACGGAGGCATGGTGGAGCGTGTGCTGGATTTTCTATCGTTATGGCACTTGAGCTGATGGCGAACTCACACGGACCGGAGTAAATGTTGTTTATTTCATGAGCGCTCTGAATTTCATGATGGATGAGAGTAAAAATGTCTTACAGTCAAACGTAGAACAACACAGATCAAGCAGAGACGTTTCCGAAACTTTCTGAAAGTCGTACAGGAGGGAAGGATGTGAGCAGACGCCGACGTGTTATATATAGAGGAGGGTCTTCCTTCTCTGGAGGTGGGAGACCCCGAAGCAAACAAGGTCTAAGGGCTTCTCCTTCAAAAAAAAAAAACCCAAACCCCTGTGTTGTACAAGCAATTCATCTGATTGAAACGTGAAGTTAAGTTCGAAAAAACAGTGTTTTTATGTAAAATAAGGCTCCACCTATTGAGTAAAATATGAACTATTGTTAAAAAATGTAACGCAGATGTAAGAGAGACGTCTTTGAGTTGATTCATATGAACAAAATATGGACTGAATCTGAACAACGGTTGAAAAGATAATGTCCGGAAAACAGGATTTTTCCTAAGAAAAGCTCCCCTTAGTAAGTAAAACATAAAGTATTTGAATAGAGTGTAATTATCCAACATAGATCTCCATGAGTCAATTCATACATAACAAATACGGAATAAATAGGGGGATTTTTTTTTCGGTAAAAAAACTCCCCCTAGTGAATAAAATATGAACTTTTGGAGTAAAATTCGATAAATGCAACATAGTTTTCCTTGAGTCGATGCGACCAAAGCAAAAATCCATTTGTGGAACACAAAAGTTGGGGTTCACAGATAGCGACACCGGTACTGTTAGCCAGCAGGGTAACGACCTATGGACGGAATCAGGTGATCCGCTGTGGCGAGCCCGAAAGTTAGCAGCATGAAAGATGAAGAAATAAAATAATTTTGGAAGATAAATCTCCTTCTGGTGTCAAAAATATGCAACCGACCTTTCCCTAAATCAATCCAGTTCTTCCTCACACCAAGGCCTAAGGGGAAATAGAATGTGAAAATGATCCAGGAAATATTTTTTGAGTTTTTCTTGCTAACACAATCAAACCGCGGCGGCGATCGGGGCGACGATGATTCCACAATATCCCCGACTTTTCAGGGAAATAAGGAAGTGAAGAGGATTTATTCCCTCTCTAAATCCCACCTTCCATGACATTTACTGTCCGTCATTTCCTGCTCAATCAAACCACATGCGCCGCCACATGTCCGAAACCGTAAAAGCATTATTCACCATCCACAAGCGTAAATACACTTTATTTCACACGCGCTCCGGATTTCACGATGGATTAGAATGATTCTGCAGTAAAACACACAACAAGCCCAGATCCTCCTAACCTCTCTGTAAGTCCTGGGCAGGAGGGACTGTGACACGTTCCGTAAAGAGGACGGGCTTCCTTCTCTGTCGGCGGGAGACACTGAAGCAAATGGAGTGAGAAGGATCCATTTATTCTCTCTTTGTCCTCCACTAACCTTCACTTCCTGCTCGTGCCAAACCGCCGAACTCCCTCTCTTCATGTTTGGAACTGTAAGAGCGATATTTACCATTTATTATAAGCGTTTTATTTGGTGATCGCGCCGGGAAATCTTCAGACAGCAGGTGAAGGTGCGTATAAGAGCGTTTGAGGCTACGGAGGAGGAGGAGGAGGTGGAGGAGGAGGAAGAGACAAGCTCCTTTGCCACAGAGGATTTTCCGGGAGCTGTCATTGTGGCTCTGAGACAGCTCCGGAATGTGTCTGTAGGCCGCCGCTGGAATTAATACAGATAAGGTAGAAAAGTTTAAAAGTCTTTAGTCAAATGAAAGCTCTCTCGCCGCCTCCTTATATGAAAGGGTAGAGCCAAAACTAGAGGGGAATATATCTCTGGTGTTGTACTTGTAGTTTGGACGACGCCCAAAGCCAATTATATCATCGCTCCGACCAAACTTAATCGGCGCCTCAGGCTCTCTGGGCTTTTACACGTCCTGTATTTTAACACGTCTGAGAAAAAGCGTCGCTCATGAGGCGTTACCTGGTTTCCCCCACCCCCACCCCATAATGACTCAATGTTGAAGATTAATACAGTTAACTATTTTTTCTGAGCTCTGCAATAAAACAAGACCGATTTAATTGTGTCGAAATTTAGACGCAATTTGGAAACAATTGGATTTAAGGTTGGGAAGTCAGGGACGAAAAAAATGTGTTTTCGACAAAAAGCAACCGCTAATAAATAAAATATGAACTATTACAGTGAAATTATATTTATATAAGATAGATGTCTTTGGGTTGATTCATATACACAACAATTGGATTAAATCGAACCGGCGGTTCAGAAATTAGGGCCAAAAACTGTTGGAGTCAAACCTCCCCCTAGTGGCAATAATATGCAAGTTCATCCTCCAGCTAGGGTCCATGTGGTTATAACGTTTAAGAAATGAATTGTGAAAAAGTTTTTCATCGTTCACGTTTAAACGAAGGATCTGCAGTGGCGTTAATGACATTTTCATAATTTCATATCCTTATTTCAAGGATATGAATGAATAATCGACATTGGCATTTATTGATATTTCCCATGGAAAGTAATGGACTTTCTCTGCAAACGCAAATAGATTATTTTTGTTCGAGAACGTGACTTCTACGTCGAAGAGAAAATATTCTTGGGCAAACAATAAAGTATTCTGCGCTCAAACAAATGAATTTCTGTTTCCTCTTATCAAGAAGCAGCGACAGAAACAATGTTTTAGCCTTTTTCTCTCACAGATCTTCTCTCTCTCTCTCTGCCGACTCTCTCTCTCTCTCTTCAGTCACGCTTCATTACCGTCACCTTTAAACGTCCTGTGTAGTTTCCATTTTTTTAATTTTAATGCTAATAATAATGCTAATAATAATATATATATATATATATATATATATGGGTGTTTACCTATGAATATATGGGTATGTATGTGTATATGTATGTTGATATGCACACACACACACACACACACACACACACACACACACACACACACACACACACTCACACACACACACGTTCATATCTGGATGATGTCTTCCTGAAGTAGAGCGTGTGACACATTTTCCTCCGAGAAGGCCTCCTTCTTTAAACCATATTATAAATATATCTCAGCCCTCAGATGACGTTTTTTTTGGAGGAGGAAGAAGAATTGCCAAACCTAATCTATAAAATCAAATCCTATTACATCCCATAAACAAGACGACACTAATCCATCCCATATGTGCCTCTGCCAGCTCTCAGCCCGCCTCCCCTCTCCAGATACTGGCTGCTCTTGTTCCGAACGTTTCCATCAGTGTAAATTAGCTGTAATTTAGGTGTTTACCTCCAGCATGGCGGGTTTGATGCTTCTCCTACTAGAATTTCTCGACATCGTTACTGGAGAGTTTTATACCTTTTGTTATGAATGACATAACACAGCATTTCTCTGTGTTCATTAAAAAAAAAAATAATAATAAAAATCGGCCATTGACGGCATGTGGGTGTTTCTCATGTTGGGACAGAAACGGAAGTTTAATCTGCAAATGATAAATAAAAGAATACTTTATTCTGTGACAAAGTGCCGACTAAACAGAAAATAAAAAACAACAATTTGAGATGCTGGCTCCCGGGGAAGAAAAGGACACACGGAGGTCTTAACCTTGCCTTCTATCACTCCAGTGATATTTAATGCTGACCTCATCTCCCCGAGAACCAATGACTCAGCAGTATTGAACCGCGAGGATGTTTTCTTTTTCAGCCGGGTAACCCCAGAGTGGACATGAGCGGAGCCACCACTCCAATCACACGCACATTAAGTTAATGGACTTTATCCGTTCTGAATCCACTCGGTACTGAATGACCTCATATGTTTAAATTATGGTTCAACGAACTAAGAAAGGCTTCTCAAAAAACGTCTGTTTGCTGTGAAATAATAAAAATAACTGCTGGAAAATACCGCCGAAGGTTACTTTTAGTTGAATACTCAATGTAACCGCTATTTTTGGTTAATAAGTCTGAATGACTGCAGAATTATTGGCGGATTGTATTGATTTATTACTTTACAATATTTGATCTGTAGCTTTTTTTGATACAGTGTCCCCAGGAATTATTGGCACATTGCAAAAGACAGAAAGAAACACCGCTGGAACTTTCAAACACAAGGTCAAAGGTCAGATGGGACCAAAATAGAGCTTTTTGGAAAGAGACATCTAAGATGGGTGTGGTGTAGCAAGAAAAAAAAGCCCTAGAGAAAAGCTCACCATACCCATAGTGAAGTCTAGGGGTGGATTGCTGATGCTGTTTTTCTTCTAAAGGTCCTGGACATCTTGTTAAAGGACATGGTTCCATGGCCTCCATCGAATACCAGCAGATATTGGATTAAAACCTAAAAGCCTCTGCCAGGAAACTCGCCACACGCTACAGAAGGAAACGCTGGGCTGTTATTGTGGCAAAAGGGGGCGGAGCCAAATATCAAATGCAGGGTAACAATAGTGGTGGCACACATGTTTTGGATTTCTTGTTCTTCCAAACTAAGAATGAAACGTCTTTTATTGTGACTCGAGTAAGAGGTCTTTTTTTCTTTTGTTTTGTGAATCATTTAAAAATTATGGGTTTTGACATTAAAGACATTTTTTTTCTTTTCCTTAATATTTTGAAAAGGATGACGATAATTTCAAAGGGCGTCGTATACGAGCACAGAACACGAGTCCGTCTTTGTCGGTTCAGGTCTATTTGGTTTTATTTTCTTTAATTCTTTTGTTGTTGTGTGTGTGTGTGCGTGTGTGTGTGTGTGTGTGTGTCATGATCAAAGTAGAGCAGAGAAAAATATACATAGCCAATAAAACAAGCAGAACAAATTAAAACACATTCGAGCAAATGAAAATAGTTAAGGCATAAAAGCGAATAAAGAAGATTATGGAAAAATAAAACAAACGCACAAAGGAAACACTTCAAAAAAAAAGAAAAGTGGGCTTAGATGTGAGAAAAAAATATTTGTTAATACAAATCTGAGCCCCAGTAGACGGAGTGAGGACCTGATTTGATGGGTGGGTCGCTCTAGGGTTTTCGGGCTGACGCTTTGGAGGTCCAGTCGGCCCATCAGTGCCAGTCTGGTTCCAGGTAAAAGCTGCTTGTCTGACGACGCAGGCAGGGTTGAAACATAAGACTGCAGGAAGTTCGTTTACGACAGGTAGCCCATCAGTGAGGACACCAGGATGGATGAGATACGACTATCAGGGTTCTCGCAGCTGCTTTTTGGACCGGCTGCAAACCTGGATAAGTGCCTGGTCCAATCCAAACGCACAAACGCATGAGTGGAAGTTACCCGGCCCCAAAGTTCAAAAATAACGACTGACCTTCCCAAAGTATTTCAAAGGAAAGAGTTTGAAAAAAGTAAAAAAGTAAAAAAGTAGAAAAAAGTCGACTCTTACAACCGGATCGATCTGGAGGTGTGAAGAAAAAATAAACAATATAAACCTAAAATTCTTCCTTTAAATTCTGGGTCTGAATTTAGGAGTTGAACAGATGAAAAGAAAGAAAGAGAGAAAGAAAAAAAAAGAAAGCTTGATGGGATGTGGAAAGTGGTTCACAAATCTGTTTCAAATAGAGAGGGGTTGCTGCTGCCTGACGTGAAAGCACTCAAGCCTTCACCATCACCTCTGCTGGTTCTTCTCCGATCATGTCGGACCTGATAAGTTCTTTGTCCTCGGAGCCTTGGCGAGACAAAAACAGCTCCCGCCTCCACTTATACTGCAACGTCTCCATTGTGGCTTCGGCGCAGCTTGTGTTACCTCACGGCCCTCTCTTCCTGCTCGGCCTTCTTTCGCGTTCATCGCACGAGACGATTTGAAAAGATTAAAAATACGGATGCTAGGTGTTTGACGCTGACTTTGTCGGATCACAAAAGTTTTGCTCAAAGATTGAATTAATCTGCTGGCTGTGATTTCTGAAGGTAATGGTCCAACGGTGTGAAGTAATTAAACACCCAACAGCTTCCGGCGCCATGAATAGACCAGACGATAGATTTTACCGTTAGCATCACTGTAGGGAGACACACACGCGCTAACGCACACGCACAAACCAAATCAGTACTGCGACGATCGGCGTAATCATCATCCTCGCCGCGACGAGTGAAGCTCCTGCTACATCCAGACGTTAGCCCGCACCCATCCCCACTTTTTTCTCAGGCTGACACTTCAATTAAGCTAATCCTGCCTGCGTACAGAACGCCGCTCTCCTCCTCTCCGAATCCGTGCCGCTGGAGACGCGCCATATTCCTGTGCATCCCTGCCTGCGCCGCGTCGCAAGCAGAGGAGCTTTCTTCGCTTACGCCGGAGCGAATCCAGAACGATCGGTTCCACTTGCAGAAAGAGACACAGATGAGAGAGGCAGGAATAGCAGAGATGTGTGTGTGTGTGTGTGTGTGTGTGTGTGTGTGAGTGAGATTGTTCATGGGGGGGTAAAAAGAGGTTGGCAGTTGAGGATGCCAAAAAAAAAGAAGAGACAAAGTAGACTTGCTGTGTTTCCTGCCTTCATATATTCCATAGGCACATTGATGGCGGGAAGTGGGGGGGTGGGGGGCCGACAGTGGAGGCGGTTGATATAATAAACATCTCTGTGGTGTTGCCCCCCACCTCACGTCCTGGTCGGGGGTCTTAATTGTTTCAGTTGCGGTAAGGTGCTGGGAACAAATGGAGTGAGAACAATCAGGCCACCTTGAAGATTTCGACTCCCCTGCCCCGTAGATGATGATGTCATACATCGCTGATTGTGTTTGTGCAGCTGCAACGGAAGATTTGTTTCTGAACGGTGTGGCGTTTTGTTTCTGTTTGTGTTTTTCTGGGAGACTGCAGCTCACTGCGCTTCGGTAGGAAGACATTCCTAAAAAAACAACAAAAAAAAACAGCCTTGATTTAGATTTTCAACGATGCACTCTTAAAAACTAATGGGTTGAAACTCAAGCTGGTACTGGGTCTGAAAAGGACGACCGACCAGCCATGGGTTCTTTGGGTTATGGGTCCAACAGGTTCATGTGGGGTTATGTTTTCTACCAGACTTTGAGGGACAATGATTACGTCTTCGAGTTTCAACTTTTTCAAAATGAGAGAAATGCTGCAAGAAAACGGCTTAATTTAAACCTTTAAAATTTAAAGAACCCAAACCCGTTTGTCCTTCAGTGAAGATTATGTGGGACGTAAAATAAAACAAAGAGATCTTTCCCTTTTTTTATTTGCAGTTCCAAAAAATACCACAAAATTACAAATTTTCTGAGAAGGTTTGAAAAACATAATACAGAAATAAAATAAAAATACTAAATGTATATTATTCTGTTCAGTAAGTCCTCACAGGCTTTAATACGTCCGCATAAATGGCTACTTTCTCGGTAGCCATTGTTAATGCTAAAGGGCCCGTCCTGGGCCCCTTACTCTTTGGCATATAAACGCTGCCACTGAGTCGTATCATAAACAGGTTCAGTCGCATTTTCAATAAGAAATAATGACTCAAAACTGTCAGTTGAGGGTCCATTTATTCATATCTCCAGTCACTGTTTCTTTACCCAATGTTAAGTCAAACCAACCAACTGTATGTCCTCCTTGGCTGTATACATTTTACTATTTATACCGTGAATGCTGGTGGGCATGACTTTGATCTTATCACTGCTAACAAGCGATGTCCCTGAGGAAACTGCCCCAGATGGGCCGGGACCAATTGGGGGAATTTGTACGAGACGTGTCCGTTGGAGTCAGGGTGACGGTTTACGTTTTACGGGCCCGGCAGGAAACATCGGGAGAATGAGAGACAGATTTCAGGAGGGGGTAAATTGACTGATGGACACAGCTGCTGTGCGGTCGCGTCAAATTCTTGTATTAAAAAGAGTAAGAAGTTGGGGTTCAGGAGAACTCCCCCCCCACGGTCCAGTTGGTACCTGAGCGATTGCATTCTGTCATCATCTCGCTGTCGTTATTTCCTGTGATACGCGACATGACAAAGTAATCAGAACCTGACGGCGCTGCTCGCTAAGGCTTAAAACAAAAGGACAAAAAACCTCGCCGCCCATAATTTTTGTTTTGTATCACCTGTCACTCCCAAACTCTCAGGTGACCGGAGCTGTCAGAGCTACACGAACCCCCACCTCTCGCTCCTCGCTCCCCCGGTATCTCCCCGTCCCTGAGGCGGTACACCGCGACATGTGGGCCACCGGTGGGAATACAGTACTTAATCTCTGCTAGTTAAAGAACCTTGTATGGCCCTGAGCAGTAGCACTCAGCCGTCCCCTCTTTTTCGGCTCTACTCGCCCTCTCGGGAATTTATCCCGCCCAATTCTAATGTCGTACACGGGGAAAAGAAAAGCTTATTTCAAGGTAGCCGTTTTTCAAGCCCTGTTATGTCTCCGTATTCGGAATTGATTGTTTGATTGCGAGTGTCTGCCGCTCCATTGTGGGAGCTCTGTGGCTCACCGTGGCGTTAATAATAACACTTTAGATAGATTCTTTTTTTTCCCCCCCGCCGCTCATTACCATGCACTTAGCGATTTACAGCTTTTCATGTCACGACACATTGATCGGCCCCACAGCTAAGCAAACGTACGGCCGCCGGCCAGGAACCGTGGTGAGAATCCCAGCCGGCTACTCCGACCCCTTCAGCGGTGAAAAGATGAAGTCATGACTCAGGAGGTCATCTGAAGTATCGTTTAAGGTTGAGTTTGTCCACCACCGGGTCCAAACACAGACCCCTCGCATAATTATGGCACCCTTTTAAAAAATTAGACGACAAGAATAAGTACTCAGAGAACTCAAACCTTTGCTAAGGGCGAATCTACCTCTGACCCTACTCTCTAGACAGTAGAGAGTGTTTCATCATTTCCTGTTCTTCTCTTTTATAACGATAAAACATCAAAGGAACAACAGACGCAGACGTTACGGAAAAACCTCCATAAATGTCCCGAGTTACTGCCGGCCTCTATATCCGCCGACAACTCCAACAAACCCTCTGAGTATCGATCCGTTTAGAATCACAAAGAGGTTTCATCTTTTGTGCCTATCTTCTTGTCTCCATTGCCAGATTTGTGCAGCTCTACAACTTTTTCTTTGCTCCTCATCGCAAAGAAAAGCGCATCGTCAGACAGAATCAGGCCTGTGTCACCTCACATTTATACCCCAGTGAAACAGGAAGTCATTTTTTTTGTTTGAGTTCCTACTCCAACAGCTGATCCTGAAAATATGAAATATGACTGTAAACATTCTTCGGTTACTTTTAAGTCAGATGTTTGTCGAGAAAAATATGTGTTTTATGTAAAGAGTTTGGATAAAAGGTTAGATTTCTGTGAAACAATAGAATTAAAGGTCATTTGTATAGAAAATAAATATTAAATATAATAATTTTACTTAATTTTTTAAAACATTTCCCACAGAAGTCAACTTATTTCTGATTAGAGACTTTATGTTAACGTCTACTAGCTTAACACTTACTATGTTTAATGACAACTCATCATCGTCATCGGTTACCGTTCTCTCTTGGCGACTCTATTTGCTCTCCTGCCTCCGCGTCCAGCTTCATCCTCCTCCTCCTCCTCCTCCTCCTGTGTCGCAGCATCTCGCTGCAGACCAACGCGGCAGCTTCGTATTATACGTACTACAGTTTTTTTTTATCCAAAGCGAAACGGTCGGGAGCGAGACATAAAAAAAAACGAAGACTGAAATCCTGAAAGCATCGGCGCGAGCGAGGAGCCCGCTAAAAGCCTCTCTTACTGCGTGAAAAATAGTGCCTGGGAGCAGAAGTGTCTTCACTATCGCTTGGAAATTATACACAACCCTGACAGCGAAATGACTCCCAGCTGGTGGAGCAAAAATAAGGGGGGGGGGTTCGGTGGGGTGGGGGCTGTTATTTAATGACAGCTCATTTTAATTACATCGCCACTTCCACCTCCAACCGCTCCGTGAAAAAATGCTTAAGACCACATTAGGCTACGGCGTCGCATTAAAGTTTGAACTTATACTTCCTCCGCGTTTTTTTTTTTCTTTCTATTTATTTTCTTTTTCGCCCATTATATTGCAGGATGATGAATTTTCCCATTACAGTGAGTTAGTCACAGCCACTTCCAGTTAGCCGAGCTGCCACACGTGGACGAGCGTTATCATCAGGACGTATTATGTAAGATTGACTGCAGGGTTCTGTGCAAAGAAGGGAGGGGGGGGGGGGGAATTATCGCTATCAGTCGCTGCGTCTGAAAACGTAAGAAGCCCCATGCATGGGTGGTCAGGGGGCTAGAACCATTCAAATGGGCCAAGAGTGCTGATGCCTCCTATTTACCTTGTGGTAATGGATTTGTTTGTGGTCCCCCCCCCCCCCCCCCCCCCTTGTCTCTTAGGAATATTAGGGGCTGTGCTCCGATCACTTTTTGCTGCCCTGGCCATTTATTTTGATTAGGGAATGAAGTCTTCCACATCGCTTTGCCCGGAATAATTGACAGTGTGTCCTCTGAGGTCGCAGAAAAATACCACTCCTACTTACGCCGTTTGCTGGAGTGTCAGTGCATGAAAACAAAAATTGCACCTGAGCGTCGGACCGAAGGTCCGTTATTGCTTTGGGTTGCAACAAAAAAACCTGTCGGCTCGTAAATTATGTTTGGTGTTCTTTTGTTTCAGGCTTGACAGGATAATTGATTCGTGCCGTGAACTTCCAATTGGCTTCAAATAGTCGGCGTTGTGTACATTTCTTTTGTTTGTCAGGTGAAGTTCACTCGGGTCGCCGGTGGTTTGGATTTTTCATTTCATGTAAGGAAGTAACACACAGCCAGAAGACATTTTTTTTAAAATAGGTTCTGTGGCATTGAATGCTGTTAATACAGGAAACATATTTCACAGGGTGGGTTTACACGGGACACTTTTCTCCTATTCGAATTAAACCTTTCCGACGTCGGTCGCATGTTTACTTGACCTGTGATCATTTCCGACTATTTTTTTACACGCATCGACTCCTCTAATCGGAAAAAGGATTTCGGACATGATGACAGACGTTCCGCAATCGAGCGCCAGGAAGAAGAATACGACAAAGAGGTCATGTGACTTTTCGTCCATCTAACCGACCAACTACGTTGAACTCTTTCAAAGCTGCGATAAGTAAATGACTCTCCGATGTAGCGATTATCGGAAAAATCTTTCATGAAAGGACTTACACTTCCTCCTGACAAAGGAATGAAATCTCATTCGGAAAAAGGACTTTTCTTTCGGAAAGGCTTCTTTACATGCGACATTTTCTTCACGATTAAGCGTCTTTGCCGAATCTATTCGGGATTAGGCTATCCGCGTAAACCCACCTAGATTGACATAGAATCACCTGAAATGAAAATTCATCAGAAACTATTTTGATTATCATCAATAGAATCACTTAATTTTCTTTTCCAACATCTCACATGAAAATTTCTACATCTTTTCCGAAAGCAAATTAAAAATGGCCGTCGGGACGTCATTACGTCGTCCAGCATCCTGTTGTCAAAAACTAATAATCATTTTTTCTGTGACAGCCAGAGGAAAGGACTTATTACCATCTACTGTCTTCATGCTTAGCAACAATTAAAAAAAAAGAAGAATCAATTGCTATGAAAGGGTTTATTTCCATTAATGTCCTGAACACAGCAAAACATTAGAATTACAGATACAGACACCCGGGTTGACATTTAGAGATTATTCCATGCCTGTCGGCTCCCACATGAAGCCAACAGAGAGGCAGGGAAGCAGATGGTCGGCCTACAGAGGTTGCGATCACAGGGATGCCGGAAAGATGCTGAGCTGGTGGAGAAACAAACCTTTTTTTTACGTCGCAGCAAATGTCTGTTCCCGTTGGATTCACCTCTCGCTCTTCCTCTCACGACGATCTTCAGTCCGCCTTGTCTTCCAAAGTCATCTCCGTCCTTTCCCTCTACAGTTTCCTCGGATACCTGATGTCACTGCCGGGAAAATGTTGCACTGATGAAATTCAATATTTGATGCATATTTTTAAAAAAAGAGAAAAAAAGAAATTTCTTAAGAAAAATAAACAATTATTTTTCATTAATTGTTTAGAAAATGTATAATTTGTGCAGAGATTATGATATTATGCAGATGTTTGTGGAATACAAAATCTTGAACATGTTTCATCCACCCATTTGATGCAGATTAAAAAAAATGTACAGGACTTGTGTTTTAACTTGAATCGTTCATAAAATGTATTATTTCTGCAGAAGGTTTGATTTTATGCAGATGATATGTGATATTACATCCTCATTATTTTAACCTATATGTACGGTGGCCGACAGGGGCAAACACACTTCAAACATCATTTGACATTTTTAGCATGAGCATATTGTCCAATTGTGCGGAGCGTTTTCCCCCGTTGACCACCAGTTATGTCCTAAAACAGTAAAATTATGGAAGATATAAAGGAGATTAAATGTCCAACATTTCTGAAATTATTTCTGAAATGATGCCCCTTATGATTATACATATATTCTATATGTATAATCAGATATTTGATGGTCATTTGTTTCCCTAATCTCAAAATAAACCAACCATTTTTTTCTCTTTTCTCGCTTAGTCTTGGTTGAACTTGAGTTTGATTGACAGCCGCCAGAAGGTTTGGATCATTACCAGCTCATACATGAAGTTATTTTTTCGACATAATAATATTATTTAACCTTCAGTATTCTCATACGGACAGTTTTTTTTTTTTTTTTTACACAAGGTGGAATTGAATGGAATAAGGAACTGGAAATAATATTCTGTTATTCATTTGTTGGAAAGAGAAATTCATTCTGCAGTGAAATTAATTAATTAATAGAAATTGTGAGATTCGCAAAGATTCCCTCCCCTTACAGACTATAATTGTCCTAAGAAAGCGATTCCAGATTTAGAGTTGACTACTATGAAGGCCTCTAAATCAATCAATGATACTGGCTTCATAAGAACCCGACCGGTCATGGAGTCTTGGATCTGCTTGAGGTTTCTGCCTGTTAAAGGGCAGTTTTTTCTCGCCATTGTCGCCAAGTTCTTGCTCACGGAGGAATTTGTTGGGTCTCTGTAGATAATTATATAAAGAGTCTGGTCTAGACCTGCTCTTTCTGGAAAACACCTTGAGACAACTGTTGTTGTGAATTGGCGCTATATAAATAAAGATTGATTGATTGATTGATAAAATAAAGATGCATGCTGAACGTAACTGCCAACAGTGCCTCATAAGCGTTTTGAAGACGATGATGCCCGATCTGAGAAGGCGTTCACAGATGATTAGCACGTTAAATGTGAGATTTCTTGATCAGAATTATAGCAGAATCCTTTAAATAGTATTTAATTAGGGATTATTATTGGTTGATTATCCTTCATGCAGTGGATACAACGGTTTCCCACTTTGAAAATGTGTCCGTCCATTAATGTCCAGCACAGAGAAGCGTCGCTCCCCGGCCTTACTTTGGAGATAATCCACAAGACTTCAGCTGCAGAGAATAAATCCGTCTATTTCGTGAGAGCAGATAAAAACGGGGATGAATCAATGATAACCTGTGAGCGCTGGTTCATTGCGTAATTCTGCAAAAAAAAACGCTGAAAGACAAAGAGGAGACATCTGCTCCACACATCTGAGGCGCTGTCACCGGTGAAAAAATGAAATGTGATGATAGGAGTTCCTTATTTTGGGGTAATCTTGGCTGCTGTGAAGCAGACATCTGCTCTGGAATGATTGCTCAACGACGTTCACAAATTAATTTTGGCCAATTGCGTCAAATTGCCAGGAAAACAATGAAGCAATAATTATTCTTGCCATGCAGCATCTGTGAACGTTTTCTTTTATGACATACGCGATTCTGTTTGCACGATAATATGAGACTCTCGAGCTTTCACTGCGATCTCCTGAGGCGTGTAAAAACTAAGCATTTTTGTTCGTAAGTATATAAACAGGATTAATACGGGTTACTGGTTCTAATGCTGTGGCTGACCAGCATGTACGTAAACAGTTTCCCAACACTGATGTTTACTGTTGATCTGAGATATGATAAAACGCATCCAAACAAAACAACATCATCGCATACAGAGGTGATGATGTAATATCCACGGATAAGCCACAACATTAGAACCACTAACTAGTTTTATACTATTTTTAGTATAAAACTAAAGTTTTACACTATTTTTAGTACAAAACATGAGTTTTATACTATATTTATTCCATATATGTCTATAAGATGTCCTATTATATAGTATGTCTTCATTTTAGTCAACTTTTAGAATATCTTTATGCTGTAAAATGATGATAAATAAAGTTTCTATCTATCTATCTTTAATGTTGTGGCTGATCTTTGTGCGTGGAAACTGTTCTAAACGATACTGATGTTTTCTGGTGAGCTGTGATAAAAGAAACACATCCAAACACGGAAACACCACACCTACACTTCCATAAATGATGCTAGATGTCACACACACCGATTAGCCACAACATTAGAACTACTAACATTAACATGGTATTAATGTTGTGTATTATTTGTGTACATCAGGTACAAACGAGCAGCGTGGGCCTTAAACGGTTCAATACCAGGAAATACAAACTTTGATTTTGACTTTTATTTTATGTGTTCTCTTAAACAGTATCTTTTATTTTTAAATATTGGTGCCTATTGATATTTATGACATTTCAACGCGGCTACGATCGGCTATTTACGAATCTTGCTACACATCAAAAAAACGACATCTGCTATTTTTTATCACGCTGCATGATAATGTCTAATTGGCTGTATGGGTAGTTTTCGGAATCCTGAACGTCTCCAGGCGAGCAGTTACTGACTTCCAAAGTTCTCCCCAGCTGTCAAGCAATTCCTTTTTTTTATTTCATATCCATCTTTGTGTTTGTTTGATTTCTTGATTCGGTTTCCTGGCACTCTATTGGTCTTCTTCAGGTTTCACTTCTTACCAAAAAGAATGAAAAAAAAAAATGGAATAACTCAATGTTGTTCTAGTTTCAGCAGATTGGGAAGAGATTCTTTTATGAAGTAGTGTGTCGCAACTTTGATTTCCTAAAGGCGTGACTTGCTGAGCCCATCTAAGTCCTTTTTTGGAAAGTATTGTAAATTGTTATTAGTGCAAACTAAATGTGAAAGTACTTAGATTGTGATGGAAAAAGAAATTATTCCTTATGTTACGCTCTAAGTTACACTCCTTTGAAGTAATTGCCCGGGCTCTCACATTTAGAGTGTTGTTAGGACTTCCATCAGGTGGTTTTGTAAAGAGGATGTGTTAAGGTACCAAGGGGGTTCCACATGGATCGCTCCGGGAACCGCTCCTGTTCGTTCTCAGACATCTTCAAACACGCAACAAAAGTCTGGATGAAAACATGCCTAACAAACTACGACGTTACGCTGATGATGCTGTGATATACTGCTCTGCTTTCAGGCTCTCATAGCCGTCCAGTGCGAGTAGTTTTACAGTACGATATACTTTGTCTTCATTGTGGAAATCTGAAAACTTCTCCTGTTGTTTTTGAAGGCAAAAAGGTCAAAGTCACTAAACGTTACAGAGTGACGTTACAGAGTGACGTTACAGAGTGACGTTACAGAGTGACGTTACCGAGTGACGTTACAGAGTGACGTTACAGAGTGACGTTACAGAGTGACGTTACAGAGTGACGTTACAGAGTGACGTTACAGAGTGACGTTACAGAGTGACGTTACAGAGTGACGTTACAGAGTGACGTTACCGGACATTTTAGAGTCAATTATTTCCTTTCCCTGCGAGGCCGAAATAAGACTTGCTCCTACGACTTGCATGTCCCTGCTTGACTACGGCAATGTCTCAAGGGTGTTAGCGTGGATCAATCATAATCATCATCTAGGTTACGATAAACCTCCATGGCAGAATCTGTAGCAACTTGACATCTTTTTTAACCCTTTAAGAAGACGTTTCATGAACATTCACACTTTGAACTGTGTTATGCTAATGACCAGCAAGATGATGCAATAAGTTATGAAGACCATTTCGTCCTCCGCCACAATGGTGCTGGGTAATCAATTGTACACACACAATCTAACAACCTTCAACACGACCTCACAGGAAGTTAAATACTTAAAACCCATCGTGAGCCAGTTAAAACCGAGGAGGCTTTTTAAAATGGGCATAAAATGCGATCTTTGATTTGTGGCTGTTTGATTCCATCTCGCACTGTGAAACAGTGGACATTGTGGGTGGTCCGTTTTGCAGAGGGAATTGGAGATAAGCTAGCTGCATTTTACAGTATAGAATGTTAACTTGATAGCTAGCACCGCTATGGCAGCTAAGAATCTTTCTTTTTCTTCCTTGTTGTTCCGTTGCCACCAGCCACGAAATGCATTTCCAGAATCGAATCGATGTCAACTGTGCGAAAGCCTGACGACGGCCCACCAAAATTTCGGCCCGCGACATTCTGGTAGCTGCTGATTGGTCCTCACACCACCCTGTACACCACACGACAAACGACGCCGGACGAGCCCGGAATTCGGCCTGATAGTCAAATTGAGTTTTAGAACAGCCTCCATTTGTACAGTGTTCGCCCCGCTTTAGATAAAAGAGGTTTAAATAGAAGGTTACTTGCATCTGATTGAATATCGGACTTCTTACTAGTGATGCGCCGATCCACCCTGAGATTTTTCACAAATTTGAAAACCCTCTGCGCCTGGCGGGTCCGAGTTTGAGGGTCTGCCTCGTCCAGCCACAGACTCAAGCACTGGAGTCTTCTCATTTCTGAGTCTACTTGTGATCCGTTTCATCTTATATCCCGATCTACATCAGAGGAGAAGAGCATGGGAAGCGGCTGAATTCGCTCTCAGGGCTTATTTCCGACTGGCGTTCCTGAAGTCCGTGGCGAACTCAGACGAAAAAGGTCATTTCAGTTCGCCGCTCCTGCTGCCGGGGATCAGAGTTGGTTTCAGGTAGATGGATGCATGTCTTACATGTTGGTTCATCTGGCTGCAGGTGTTTTACTGACACACAAAAGTCTTTTCTTGACTCCTGAAGTTGATGATTTTTTTGTTATATTATGAGGGGTTTTGTTTTTGGGTCTGGTTGAATCATAGTAAATTGAATCTTTGTCTCTTCATTGCCTGTTTTTACTGGAGACAAGAGATTTCTACCTTCGATTAAACATTTCTCCCTGATAAATATATGTTATATATATATATATATACATTTTATGTACAACGCACTTTACGTTTGGATCGAATCTCAAAGTGCTACAAGGCAAAAACATCCATAAATAATATAATAATAATAATAACATAAAAATATTAGTAAGAAATGTTAATTAAAAGTCATATATAGCTCTGCTATATATATTTGTTTAAATACTGACTAAAAATGTAATGAATGATATAATTTATAAAAGCCTTTAGTGAAAAAATAAATAAAATATATATATATATATATATATATAAAGATATATGCAGAATATATATATATATATATATATATGATCATAATTATCACTGCATATTGGTATATATGTATATTTAGAAGTATTTATTCATGATTATAAGTCATTTATTTGCCTTTCTCTTGGTATAAACCTGAATGGATTTGTCAAGCCCATTTTCAAACAATCCTTCATTCATTCATTTTCCCTAAACCGCTCATCCTGTTTGGGCTGGAGCCTACGCCAGCTGACATTGGATGAGAGGCGGGATAAACCCTGACCAGTTGCTTGCAAGATGAGAAACCTGAACGAGCAGCAAAACAAAAACCCTCATTTTTTATAGGGTGATGTCGTTTCGGTTTCAGAAGCAGTCACACTACTCCCCACCTGTGTGGGTGGGATGAGAAACTGTGTGTTCAAAAACAAGGCGGCCTCAAAGACATCGCCCTTCATCTTCTCCCTGATGATTCATCCTCGCTCGCATCAGTCACAGGAAAACAAAAGCCAAAAACAAAACCAACAACACACAAAAACAGAGCTGCAGAAAATATGTTCAAATGTCGTTAGGTTGAATTTCCTCTTTTCGTCGGAGTAGTGTGGTCGGACCCGGAGCAGTGGGGGGGGGGGGTAAAAAGAGCCCTGTCAGCCAGTCGGGATGAGGGTGGTGGAGGGAAACAAGTGAAACATGGCTGCATAACACTGACATTTTTTAATAGAATTCATTTATAACAAATGGAACTTGTGTCAGCAAAGAACTGATTTTCATACAGACTTCTTTCGCCACCAATGTAACCTAAGTAAGAAAATAAAAACCACTCCTTTCATCCAGAAAATAAAGAGAAACAGTTTACGCTTACGACTAATCAGAGGTAATTGTATCATCTTTTTTTAACAAGCCATTTTTTTTTTTTATTCTTTCTTTTCATTTTTTTTTTTTTTTTTTTTTTTTTTTAACAATTTCATTATTTAATTTTTCAGTCTATGCATCCAGACGAGAGATAGATAGTTAGAGCGAGAGAGCGAGAGAGAGAGAGAGAGAGAGAGAGCAGAGAACACAACGTTTATTTCTGTTAATGACACTCCAAGCTCGAATGTCAAAGCCACAAGAAACAGATGGTTTGGGGGGGGGGGACATAATCTTATGGTCATCTGCTGGATTAACCAGGATGGCATCAGAACGGATGCTCTTTTTTCGCCACAAACATTTGTTGTTGTCTTTGTTTGTTGTTGTTTTTTGTCTTTTTCAAGAGTTTGATACTTTTTCGTGTTATTTACAGACACACAAAGTGAACTTTTAAGCAGATTATTTTCTTATAGATGGGTTCAAGTAATATATTATTGGGTTTAGAATCAATAGGGCAGTGCATAGTACAAAGAGAGAGAAAGTGCAAATCTTCCTACCGGGCCAGCTTTGGCCATTCTGCGATGTATCACCGTGCATATGAGAAACCAAAGAAGAAGAAGTGGAACATAATGTAACATTAGCCGTCATGAGGTTAAAGAAAAGCACTTTTATATTTCAGAAAAATGACACAGAAGTATGCAGTGGACCAAAATAAAACACAGCTGCTCCAGTTACCAAGGGAAAGAAAAGCACCTGGAATGCACATCGAACCAAAGACATAAAGGACGACCGTATGAAGGAGTTTAACGTACAAAACTGAAACGTCGTTCGACCGGAGCCCAGTTTCAGCGTGTTCAAAAAAAAAAAGGACACGCCGTTTGAGGATTGTCAGGATTGATGTGTGGTTGCAGGTTGTCTCTTTGACGTAAGTCAAATGTTCGCATCACGGATGATTTTTAAAATCAGAGTATGAGCCGCGAACGTGCAAAATTATTTAAAAGTAAATTCATATCGGCCCGCCGTCCTGTTTTTTTTTTTTGTTTTACGATCGATCCGTCTGATTCGCTCAGCCACTGTAAGGCCACAGAAAATTCGGGAAAAAAAACACGATGATGCTCTGAAACGTTCTTATTTGCATATATAAATCTCATCATGTGACAAAATTAACGCTATAAAAAAAAAAGTAGAAGAAGAAAAAAAAAAAAAAAGTCTGAATGGACTATACAGTTACATTTACTCTAAATGCCTCAGTTACTCAAAGGAGTTACATTACCATGTGTTAAAATGAAAGGTTATAAAAAAAACAAAAAACAGGCATAAATATAAGGCACTCTAAATGCAAAAAAAGTGGAAAAAAAAGAAAACATCACAACAGAATAATCTGAAGAACAACAAGAACGTGACGTCTTTGTACCTTGCCCTATTGTGTGGACTGGATGATGGCGGCCGTTTGAAACCCCTGCCCCTAATTACAGGCTGGCGTGAGAGCTGGAATAACGCGCCAGCCACGATGTGACTGGCGTCTGACATTCCCACTCCCTCGACGGCGACGGCGGCCACAACAACGTCACGAGTGAACGACACATCCACATGCAACCCTGTCTAAAAAAAAAATAAATGCATGTATTTATTGCACAAGAAAAAAGATGCACCCACATATTTATTTTTTTTGTCCTACTGATGTGCATTCCAGTGAAACATCTCCTCCTCCTCCTCCTCCTCCTCCTCCCCCTCCCTCATCTCTCCACTCGGGAGCCTTCGTAGGTATCGTCCATATGCTCATAAAATTATGTACTCAGACTGTTATATATATACTTTTAATATATCTTTCACATATATTTGACAATTTGTATAATATATTATATACTCATTTTTATCAAATCGTATCCAATTCATGACTTTTCCTCTCGGGTCAAACTTCTGACACGGAAGAACTAAGATACTCTGTAGCAGCAACTTCATACTTTGCTCATCCCTGTTGATTCCACAAAAGCCCCAGTTTACCTTAATGGGAGTAATTAAGTCGGCATGTAAATGAGCATGGATACAAAAGAAGAAGAAGAAGAAGAAAGAAAAAAAAAAAAAAAGTTACATAACAAAACAAAAAAGGGGGAAATAAATTAGAAATAACCCAAAAAAAAAAGCAAAAACGGAAAAAGAAGAAAAAAAAAATAGGAAATACATCCTCTGCAAAATACACGGTTCTACAGCTTAAAAAAACAAAAAAAACCACATTTAACCTTTTTATCACTTTAATCCCAAGCGATATATCTGTGTAAAAAAAGGAATCCACACTGTTGAAAAAAAAGCACATCAGCTTTTATAATAAAGTTGACTAAAAAACTAAATTAATCATTTCATTTGTTTCATAGATCATCATTTTTGCCCTCTCCAGGAATTTTAGAGGATGAACGGGAGACGGGGTATTTACCCGGTAGAGGGGGTATTTACCCGGTAGACGGGGTATTTACCCGGTAGACGGTAGACGGGGTTTTTATTGGTTATTACTTTAAAGTCAGTCTCGCTGTGTGCGGACCGAGCCTCGTCTTCTTTTGCGATGGGTTGTCAGTGTGTACTTGATTTTTTTTTTTTTCTTCTTTACAATGTGCATCAAGTTCTGCCCCCCCCCCTCAGCGAGTCCGTGTGCCTCCGAAGCCTCTCGTAATGACTCGTAATCACTGATGCATTTTCCGATGATTTCGCTGTCGACTTTTTTCTTGTGTTGGTTTGTTTCATTCAGTTCTCATGAGCCCCTCCTCCCCTCCTTCCTCCCTCCTTCCCTCCCCCCCCTCAAAAAGGGAATCCTTGAAGCGATAAAAGAAATGATTCCGTACGATGCCTCAACAGTCAGGATTCGCTCGCCCGCTTACTTTGCGGCAAGGCAAGGCTTTTTTTTCTTTGAGGGGAGGGGGGAGTTGGGCTGAGGTGGGCTGGGAGGTGTTTTTTGGGGGAAATTCTTGGTCCTCCAGGTATCATCTTTTTCATTTTTTGACAGGTCATGTCACACATCCAACACTTAATGAGTTGTTAGCAAGGAGTTAATGAGTTCTTTCTCAAGCAGGAATTTATGGCTCAGAAGAGAGGCTCACTGGGTTTTTCTTTCCAAACGGGCCCTCTGCCTTTTTTTTTTCTCTTTTTTTTTTCTCCAATGCTGGGTCTTTTTACGTTGCATAGTGATCAAAGCTTCCCAGGTACTCCAAGCCGGCTCTGTAGCAAAACTGGTATTGATCCTGGAACGAAAGAAGAGGAGAAAAACCTTTTAGGAGAAAATAGGGCGTGTTTTATGGTGAGCGTTGATCGAAACCTCCAGCCTGCATTCATGAAAGAAGGAAAGTGAAACGACTTTTACACAAACGGGTCACACGACCCGACGCTACAGATACCGGAGAAAAAACACTGTTTCTGCTTAAAGGAAGTGTAAGACGGGTATCAAGTAAACATAACGGACCGAGTGTCCGGGATTACTTTTGAAAGCTCGTCTTAGTCAGAGATCTGTAATGTTAATGTTTGCCTCCTTTTAAAATACAGTCTACTTCTACCTAATCACTATTACTATACTAAAAAGTCTTTATTTTCTATACCTGTGAACTTTAATTAAGGTTATTCACAAAAATCTAACATAATTATGAAAAAAAAAGAATAATTGGAAACTCTGAAGTGGTGAATGATGACTTCCTGTTTGACTGGGGTATAAATATGAGGCGACACAGGCCTGATTCTCTCTGAGGCTCTTCACGATGATGAAGACCAGAGAACACAGCAAAGAAAAGTTTAGATCAATAATGAAGAAGTTAAAAGAGACTGGAGATGTTACAAACATGCCTGGAAGAGGACATGTCTGCAAACTGGCTCCACACACTGTGAGGAGGATGGATCGAGTGGCAAAAGACTCTCCAAGGATTACAGATAGAAAGGTCATCCATCCACCCACGGTCCTCCCATCCATCCATCCATCCATCCATCCATCCATCCATCCATCCATCCATCCATCCATCCATCCATCCATCCATCCATCCACTGTATGAATACAACATTATTTTTCCAACTTCTATTTCAGATGGTTCAAAATATGTTAGCAGATCTATTCATTTGTTTGAATTGAAGAGTTTGTTGTTAAAGTGTTAGAATTATTAGGGGATTGAAACCTTTAATACAAATACAGTCCAGTGATACTGCCATGAAGAGAAGAAGAACAGCTCACCTCTGTCTGCACCATGGCTGGTCTCTGCGTCCGTAACATTTTCACCGTCTGAAAGATGTCGACAACACCCTCGTATCTCATCCGTTCCAAGACGATGCTGAGGGTGATGAAGACTCCAGTTCTACCAACACCGGCGCTGTGAGGTCGAGCAAAGAAGACACAAATGAGGCCGAGGACACCAGATAGAAAAAAGTTCACTATGTTGTGTGTGTTTAGAGTAAATCCACCAGAAAGATTATATAGCATTAAATATGTTCATGTTTATCCTCTTTCAGTTTCATTTTCAGTAAAAGAGATAGTTTTGGTCTGGCAGCTGACTGCTGGTTGGTGACTTACCTACAGTGGACTGAGATGGGCCCGTCTTGACCAAACTGCTCTTTTGTTTTATGTACTTGGCCAATGAAATCGATGAATCCCTCTCCTGATTTTGGCACTCCTTGTTCCGGCCAGTCTGTGAACTGAAACTGTCTCACTGTCCGCGACTGTCCGTCCTGAGAACGAGGGAACGGGGATGAAGTGCACAGAAGTGAAACCAGGAAGCCGAGAACATTTCCAGTACATTCCATAATAATATCAATCACGACTGGGCAAGTTGTCCCCGACAGCAAAGGTACATCAATGAAATGTCCCCCAATCCACTAGTGAGTAGTCAAGATAGAAATCCCTCTGACGAGTCTCACGCAACAACTTTGGACTAAATCCTTCCAAAATAGTTGGAGATAAAGCTCCTCCTAGTGGCAGAAACTTTCAAACAATCTAGCTCTGACTCGCACTAAGGTCTACGAAAATTTTGAAAATGATCCATGAAACATTTTTTGAGTTATGACCAGAAAAACAATTTTTTTTTTTCGTAAAGGAAATTTCACCTACTGAGAAAAATACGAACTACAAGTGAAAAATATGATATATATATATATATATATATATATATATATATTTTTTTTTTATGTATAGTGTTAAGTCAATTCATATGCACCAAAATAGTTTTATTAAACAAAAACAAAAGATTCGTAAGTTATACTTTTCATAAAACATGCCCCCTAGTGAGTAAAATATGAACTTATTGAGTTAAATTTGAAATATATAAGATAGATCAACTTAACTATATTCATATTTGGACCAGATTTGGACTAAATCGAACCAAAGGTTGTTAATTATGACCTTTAAAGCTTTTGGAGGTAAAGCTTCCCCTAGTGTCGGAAAATTCACAGCCAAGAATCCCCAAAATCAAACCAGTTCTTCATCGCACTAAGGTCCATGTTGATATAAAAATTTGAATGATCCATGAAATAAAATTTGACTTATTACGTCAACATGAAGGATCCCCCAGTGAGTTTTACATTTCCAGACAGTTTTCCCGGAACAACTTTCACAAAGGTGACAAATTTAAAGCACCAGGAATTATTTTTCTAGTTCTAGACGCCGTCTACGGAGACTAAAGATCGGGAACTTCTTTGATGTGCTGCAGCTGCGAGGAGGTGATATTGTATCCCGTTGATAAGAGAGCAATCCCGTTGATGAGACGGTGGAACAAGCGCTACAAAGAGGAAGAAGCCTGTTCTATTTATCCGGGTGAGCCTTTGATGGAATTAAGAGAGATGGCAACTAAGTAATGTCAGCGTTACGTTTGTTTTTACACGCTTACACGGCCATAATTATGGGAAAAAAAGAAATAAAATAAAAATATTTATGTATATTTATATATATGTATATATATATATATGTATATGCTCAAAAATCAGAATTAAACTCGGGGATAGAGATTGGCATGAATAAATACTTGATAAAATCCCATACTTTGAGCTCACATCTGCTGTAATGTTAGAGATCGGACCTGTTCAGCACCGGGTCAAAGCAAGTCGTGACTCATTTGTCTTCGTTTGGTCATTCCGAGCTTTATTTGGGTCACAGTGTTTTGTTTTCGGTCCTTTTGGTCATGGTTCTGTTGTTCTTTTTGTTTCATTATTATTGTTGCGGTCTGATTTTCCTGAGGGGTATTCCAGAAAGCGGGTTTGGTGGAAACTCTGAGTTATTCAAGCCTGAGATGAAAGAAGCTCTGGTATTCCCTTTAGAGAAAACAAGCTAGGTTCAACTCTGAGTCAGTTATCATAACTTACTCTTTGACCCTAACCTGGATGGGTATTTCAGGAATGGGTTTAGGAAGAAACTCTGAGTTTGTTAAACCTGAGATGAGAGAAACTCTGAGTTAATTTATCCCTGAAATTAGAGAAACTCTGAGTCTGTGACCTTTGAGTTGAGGGAAACTCTGAATTTGTTAACCCTGAGATTAAGGAAACTTTGATTTTCTTAATCCTGAGATGAGGGAAACTTTAAGTTATTTAACCCGGAGATGAAGGAAACTTTGATTTTGTTAATCCTGAGATGAGATAAACTTTGAGTTTGTTAACCCTGAGATGAGGGAAACTCTGAGTTCTTTAACCCTGAGATGAAGGAAACTTTGATTTTGTTAATCCTGAGATAAGGCAAACTTTGTGTTTGTTAACCCTGAGATGAGGGAAACTTTGATTTTGTTAATCCTGAGATAAGGGAAACTTGAGTTTGTTAACCCTGAGATGAGGGAAACTTTGATTTTGTTAATCCTGAGATGAAGGAAACTCTGAGTTTGTTAACCCTGAGATGAGGGAAACTTTGATTTTGTTAATCCTGAGATAAGGGAAACTTTGAGTTTGTTAACCCTGAGATGAGGGAAACTTTGAGTTTGTTAACCCTGAGATGAGGGAAACTTTGATTTTGTTAATCCTGAGATGAAGGAAACTCTGAGTTTGTTAACCTTGAGATGAAGGAAACTCCGAGTTCTCTGCTCCAGAAATCCCCATAAATTAAACTGTGACAGTTACCATGGAAACTTTCCCGGTGAAAACTAAACTGCTAACTGGCAGGTTTTTCTTCTATAAAGCTTGAGTTTTTTCCTGAATCCCCCCCAATGCTGAGCCTGAGGCAGAGCTGTCAGACGTGGAGTGTCCGTCAATCATTCGTCGTATCATAGACTGACGTCAGGAGAGGACTGAGATCCAGATTGAACCTGCTTTCATTGCATGATTTATCTAAATTACATTCTCCCCCCGTACGTCTCAAACATCTCAGACGGCTGACGTCTCTCGCATTCGAGCAAGTCTTTGCATTAATTTGTGGGGGGGGGGGGTTTCAAACGGAATTTTCCGAGACAACATGGTTGAATATTTGGTATTACAGCTGGAAAAAATAAGCCACCGACTGATATTACGAATATTTTTCTAACCCAAGTGAGATATAATCATAGTCTATCTAGTATGGGGGTTGTGACGGCAGCAAGACATTCCAGATGTCCCTCTTTCCTGCAACCCTCTCCGGCTCATTCTGGGGGCTGGGGGGTGGACTTAAATAGGACCTCTTAAATATAATAACTCCACCTTTTCACCTATAACATTTAGAGAAAATGTGGTAAAAAAAAATAGTGGTTAAATCATCCAGGCTGCAATTTTCTTTTCAACAGTTTTCAAAATTGTGCTCATACTTTAAAACTTCCAGCTGAAACGGTCTGAAACACGGCGGCGGTAGCATCTCACTTGTTTCCGTGGTGAGTAACGGCATCAGGGCTCCACTGATGTGGGCTCTCCATCGTCCTCATGCAGGATTTTTAACTTTAACAAAGCCCAACCGTTTGTCTGATTATGTTCAAAATTAGCTCATATAAATCCACACAACGAAATCTGTCTTGTTTCCTTCCTGAGCTCAGAAAAACTAGTTAACTGTATTTATCTTGATAATTAAATCACCACGGGATATGACTTAAGAGCATACTGCTGATTCCACAAAAAAAAAAAAAAGTTTGGTTGAGTCAATATGGACTTTTTATGATTATTAATAAGTCACCTACTTGAGATTGCATGTACAACGCAGGGGATGGGGGGCTTTTGGGGGTATAAACCCTTGCTCTAGGGAACAACAGCTTAAGCCTGATGTGATTTAAGTCTCAACTTGTTTATTTTAAGTCGTTCTCCTGATCTCTTATTTGAATAAGCTGTCCCGCATACGGAAGAGGACATGTCTACAAACCGTCTTAAACTGACTTATCATATTCTACACTTGAATGCAGACCTCCAGTCCCCCCCCACCCCCCTATGAAGTGTGGATGGTGAAGCTGTGCTCTGTGGAGTTGGACCGCTTACCCTGGCATCAGTCACTTTGAACTCCCTCAGGATGTACTGTGGCATGTTATACTCAGCCATGGGGTCCACCACAAAGTACTGGTATCTGGCCGACCTCTCCGCTGGCCAGTACTGGTGGCATTTTTCCTGCAGGGAGTGAGAAATAGAATCCCACAGTGAGCCGCAGCATTGTCTTCCTACACTAGGTTCATTGTGTCCATTCCAAGAACGTTCCCGTTCCATTCACACATTATCTCCTGCTTGAGAACCTCTTCTCACGGCCGGGTCTATCCCGTGATATTTCATACCAACGGGTTTTTTTTGCATCGTGTCCCTTTTGTGCTCTGGAGCCAGTAGAAGGAGGTTAACACGACAGGAGGAAAAATAAACCCGTGCATACCCGGCCCATTTCTCTAAGCTTGGTGAGCATGACGACAATAGTAGAGTTGTGCTCCCAGAGCATTCTCCAGAAGTCCTCGGTGGTCTCCGCCAGTGGTCCCTGTGTGGCGATGTAGGCTTTCTGTTGCCTGTGGGAATGAATCACACGATGAGAAACGACGCGTGAAAATACACGAGATCTCTGTGAAAGGATTGATGATGTTTAAAAAGACCCTCGTTGTAGAAGAAAACCTAAGGGAGTAGATTTTGGGAGTTTTCAGGCCAAATCAAACGTAACATTTTGAAGCCAAGTCATTATTTTTTGGGTTTGTTTCAGATCATTTATCTTTCCTGCTCCAAACACTAAATACTTGACTAATGAATTAAGGAGTCCAAGCAAGAAAAGTCACGCCAGCTGATTCATTCTCATTTCAGATCATCATCATCATCATCATCATGTGCAGATTAAACGTTTAGAGATTTATGAACGCTTGCAACATCCTGCTCAACCAAACCAGAACTCAAAGCCAGCGACTCAAAACCACAATCCTGCAGTCGTGTCCTGCCAATGAACTGGACTGGGGTCAGAGTCTTTCACGAGACCGCTTTGAGACCAAAGGGGTCGGGGGTCGAACCCCTGACATTCCGATTAGCGGTAAACGGTCTACCTTCTGAGCTACAACAGTAATGATAGAAAAACAGTTCAGTTGAAAATGTTCATTTTAAAGATTCAAGCTTTTTTCCTCTGATTCAGCAAAAAAAAAAAAAAAGGCATATTTTCATCAAAAAACATAAGATTAAAATAAAAACCTGCCATAACTTCAAAGGTCAGATAGATGGGTTACCATCCAACAATTATCCATCAGGTTCTGTTCTGGATCGGTGTGTTCCGGAACATAAAGACCCGCTAACAGTTCTAGAAATAGTCCATTTGTTCGGGACGTCATGATGAAGAAGAAGGAGAACAGAGGAGATCCACAGACCTCTCCATTTACTGTCATTGTTTTTGTCTATTCATAGGGATTGTCCACGACATTATAATCCAATAAACCAACAAACAAACAAACAAACATGGCAGCATTCATATGTTGCCAAAAGTCAAAAAATCTATTGTAAGAAGTTGTTTTTTACAGCGTATTATGTGTGATTACAGACCAAAGCATTGCTTAGAACTCTTTCCCAGTTGCTTTTCCCAAACTCATACTTCAAAAATAAATGCAACACTTCCATGAAAAGTTAAAGCCGAAGTTACGTCCCGGTGCAGTGACGTGTGAGCGGCAGCTCTCACCTGTACCCATCAATGAAGCTGGCATTGATGTAGTCGGAGCCCTCCACTCCTCGTATGGGCTGAAGAGACACTCGCGTGGACTCGTATGGCATGATGTTTACAAGGCGGTTCTTGAACTTGTTGCAGGGGAGGTTGGCACTGATGAACCGTGACGTATGGGCTTTAGTGTTGGCTAAACGCTGCGTTGGAAGAGAGAGAAAAAACGGTTTAAAAATACAGCCTAGTGAGGAGCTCTTGTTTTGCTTTATCTCCCCGGTGCCTGTGCTTGACCCTGGAGTCTGACTCCGCGCTAAAAATATCACAGCACCACCAACAATTTTCAGGCTTTTGGATTCTTTCCTGCTCCAATGCAAGAAGGAAAGAATGCAAAAAAGCAATACGCCGCACATAGAGGTTGATGTAAATCTACACTATTACGGCTCATTTGTTATGTGGTTACATACTATTTCACGTAACCGTCAAGTATGGAAATAGCATCAAAGCGGTTTCGTATCATGGCTTGTCTGGGGGGAAAAGAATAAATAAATAAAAAAATGAGCATGTTATGACTAACAGACGGGGATGTGGAAACCGGCGCGGGTTATCTAACCTGTTTACCGTCTCTCAGTGGAATCACCGTCCGTCACGCAGCAAGAAAGTGGGTGCGTGACAAGCAAGGCAATACCGTGCATACAGCGATGCCGCAGACGGCTGTGGGCTGAGTGGGGCGGTTGAGCCTCTCATTGTAAAAGTATATTGCTCAAGGACCTCTGGCAACTGCTCTGTGGTGGTGAAAACCTGTGTTTGGCGTTTTCGTGTAAACCAAAGGGGCCTGTTACTAAAGAAAGGAGAACTCTGAGAATGGGGAACCAGGAAAGGGAGAATTCTTTTGCCCCGATGTTGGGTTACACAAGAGAGTCCACTAATTGAAATGGAGGGGAAACCACAGGCCCCATGTTGTCTGCTGAGCCTAATGGGAGCTGGCAAATAGTTGCAGTGAGAATGCCAAATCAATGACACTGGGGTCCGCGTGCCCCTCAGAAAATGGGGTGCCGTTGGGATGGTTGCGTCGTAAGTGCTTGCTGCATTGGGCCTCCGCCGAGGCGCAACAGCACCCGAGATTGAGGATAAATGCATGTTTCTTGTGTTTCTTCATTAATATCTGAGTTATTTGCCAGTCTCTACATCTACCGACAACTCAAGCAATCTCTCTGAGTATCTCTCGAATACTCTGTAGCTGGTCGTCTCCTTTGCCTTCCACTCCAGCGTCTCTGTTCAGCCCACTGAATATCCAGCTCCGGCCCCAAGTGAACATCAAAGGAATAAAATAAACTAAAAATAAACTAAAAATAAACTCAAAGGAATCGAAAGATCAAAGGCAGAAATAGCCAAATTTTAAGGTCACCACAGCAAACGGCTTATTGTTTTAGTTTATTTCATTTGAAAATGCTGCTAAAGGATATACCTACATCTACCTCTGGGTAAAACTTCATGCAAATTCATCCAGTAGTTTTGACAGTACTCCTGCTCACCAGACAAACAAACAGACAAACAGACAAACAGACAAACAGACAAACAGACAAACAGACAAACGCTGTAACCGTACCTTGAACTCAAGTTCCATTCCGGTCACGTTCTCTCCACCCTCCATCTGCGTCAGTTTCTGGATGTAGGCGTAGAGGTTTCTAGCGGGCACTTCGGTGGTGCCGCAGTTGACGGCCTCCTGCAGCGCGTCGTGAATGAAGACGTACTGGTCCTCCGTCTGCACCATGTAGTTGCGCTGGGCACGCATTAGCGTCACGTGTCCGTAGATGTCCACGGTCTTCTCGTGCTTGATTCGCTCCATCATGGCGTCAATCACGATGAAGCAGCCTGTGCGTCCCACCCCAGCGCTGAAGTCGACAACGAGAGAGGGAAGGAGGGACGTTACTGGATTCTCAGCTACACGTATGCATTTTGAAGTATTGAGTATTTCCAGATTTATGTTACTTTTCATTTCTACCGTAATCCGTTTTTCTGACAGCTATAAGTACAAGTTACCTCGCAGATTACGTTTTCGTTTCCCTTCACGCATCTCCAAATGTAGAACTACGTGTTTCTTAATGAGTTAAGATAATTCTTCTACTTCTTAAGATGAGGGAAGAAGTTTTAAACCATCTTGGATTATCTGGAAAATGTCAGAAAACCGAAGACAGACGGGTCTTATCATACTCGACGTCATCGAGTAGTAATATCACCTTTAAAACTTAAACTTAAACTTAAACTTTTACTTAAGTAGTACTTAAACTTAAACATCTACAGAAGGAACGTAGAATCACTTTAACGCAAATATAACATGAGCATTTTACTGCAAAGTGACTTTTTATTGGACAAATCAAGTATGTTTTAGTGATAGTACTTGGATACTTGCACTTAAATGAGGTTGTGCATGTGGTATTAGTACTTTGACTCATGTAGAGGATCGGAATACTTCAACCAATACTAAACTATGGCTACGCAAGACAAGTTAACAAACTTGTACAGAAATACATCATATCCTCAGCAAACTATTCGCAATGTGTTTGATCTTGAATTGGTCACTGGTAACAAGTGTAAAACCTTGAAAAGGCTAAAATTGAATAGTTTGTATAAGCAATCCCCCGATTGAATTTAATTAGTGATATGTCCGAAAAAACATTATTTTACGTAAAAAGCTCCCCCCCTCTAAAAAAACTGTTAAAGACATATACGAGATGAATATCCTCGGTTTTATTCATAGGCACCAAATTTGGACTCAATCGGACCAACAGTTGCGAAATTATGGCCCGAAAACGTTTGAGTTAAAGTTCCCCTTAGTACCAGAAACATACGACCGACCTTTCCCATGATCTATCCAGTTCTTCCTCACACTAAAATCTGTGTGCATATAAAATTTGAAGATTAAAAAATGCGATAGTTCTAGAGTTAAAAAGATCTGCGACTGCGGCGGCGGAAGCAGCAGCTGCATCAGTGGCCACGACGATACCATGAAGACCCCCTACTTTTTGGGATATGATGAAATGAGGGTCAATCCTGGATCACGGGCATATGCTTGAAGAACCGCCGTCCTCTTAGGCACGATCTCAAAAATCAGACGCACCATTTAGACAATTGGGCTGGGCTAGGTCGTCTGAAACCGGGGGGCTTCTCTTGCTAGTCTCTCTCTCACCTCGAGATCGAACCTTCCTCCTCCAACCCATCAGGATCCATGACGTCTGCAGCAGCGCCATCATTTAACCTCTACCTGTGTGGCGACAACACATCCGAATGTGGCCGCACACTTTTAGGTATGAAAACGTGGCGGGCAGCTGTCGGAGAGAGGCGCGACTGATTCAGTTAACGCCACTGGCTCGGCTCACCTGAACGGTGTCAGAGCTTTAGAAGAGGGTCTCGCGCTCTTCATCAAGATTCACGCACGGCACATTAGTGCGTAAAAAAAAAAGAAGGAATGAGCGAAGGCCGCCGTCTGACAAAGAGGGAACATGTTCTAGTGTTTATTTGAGTTCGGTTTTAGAAACGTCGTAATAATGTAGAGTCCTTGTACAATCGGAAAAAACGCCCCGACCTTCGGACCCTCGGACAAAACATCTTTTGATAGTGCATGTCTCAGCAAACGAGGGTTCTTCTAATGACCATTTATTTACAGTAGGTTGGCAGGTTGGTGTTACATCTTGCCGGCTAACTCTCCACCCACCTCTAGCGCAGCATTGATAAGACGATTCCTCGCACTGGGCTCAACAAAGTAAAGAGATTATTCAATCCGTTAAAGTGACGTCCCTGCGAAGAGCGAGCCCTTCCTGCGCGCCTCCTCTTTCCGATGGAGCATTTGTTTTTCATTTGCTCCGTGGGAATGGGTGAAAGGGTTGAGGGGGGAAAACTGGAGAGGGAGTAAAGTCAGTCCTTTGGGGGGCAAGTCTGCTTAATGTGCCATGCTGCACTGGAACCCTCGCTGAAATTGGTATAAAGACACATGTGGGAGTCCTTGGCTTTAACAAATCATCAAATGATCATTTTAAAAAAAAGTCTGACATTCGCTGAATGAGACTGAATTGTTAGTGGTTTTTCTTTTTCCTGCTCTGGGGTGACTCAATGGGAGAATTGGGCCGTAAAAGAAATGCGAAAGGGTCTCTGGGACATTTGGGGAATGAATCACTTCCTGGTCTGAGAACACCTCAGCCCTTTGGGAGGCAGAAAGGAGGGGCGGTTTCTCCAGTTGCACCAGCTGTTTCCAATCCGAGAACGTTTTACAGTGCAGGCCTGACTGTGGGAGAGTGATGACCTGCGAGAGAGTAAGTGACAGATTGACAGCGCCGAGCGAGAGAGACGGAGATGGAGGAAGATGAGGAATAGGCAGGGAAGGTAGACTTGTATGTGGGTGGAGATAATGTCACTGAGCATTACGTCGCCTGGAGCCGTGTCAGATTTCTGGTATTTTTTTAAATATTCTTTTCCAGACGGACAAATGGTGGAAATATAAGCAATACTCCTTTATTTAAAAAAGGATGTTTTTCTATGTCCTGGGTTGGAGGCAGCTGTCGGTGTGACAACACTGCTGAAGACCTGACACCGTCTTTGCAGCCAGTTGCGACCAGCTGCCTTGGACGCTGATGCATATTAGGAGTCAGACTAATATGCTTCCCAGAAGTTTAGGGAATAGGGAACGGGAGAGAATGTGTAGTGTGAAATAAAGCTGCAATGACTCCCAGGATGATAAAGCGTGAGCAGCAGTGAAAGCGATCACACATGTATTGTTACCAGATTTCTTTGCCGTCATCGAGCCTGTCACCATTTTCCTACACTTTCAAACATACGCAGGAGCTTAAACTCCACCCGTCAGATACGGCGGTGTTGTAAATGGAGAATTATTTTATATACAAGCGCATTAAAAAGTAATTTATCTCTAATGTGCTGTGGGATGTATAGATTTTGTTCTTTTAGGGAGGCTTTGCCCACATTACTTCACAGACCGCGGGAGAGAAGAGACTTTTCGGCACCACTTTACAATAAGATTACTTTCGCAAAGGAGGTATAAATAGTGTTTTATTAGGTCATAAATTAGGTTTTAAACACTTAATAAGTAATTAGCTAACATTTATACACAGCTTATAACGTAGCTCTCAATTTATTCATGTGGCTCACTATTTGGCAATACAAAGTTAGCAGTACAGATAAGGCTGCTCACTATTTGGCAAGCATCAGGACTCTGACACCTTTTATATAGAAAGAATTATAGCAGTTTATTAATGATTTTTAAAGAGTTTACAACTTAATTAGGAAATTATAAGCCACTTGTAAATGCTTAATAATGGGAGTCTTATTGTAATATGGTACTGACTTTTCCATTTTGAAACAACCATCCACTCCATCTTTGACCATTTAAAAAATACGATGTTTCATTGCATTAATAAGATATTAAAAATATATTAGAAGGAGATAGTTGCATTTGGTTAAGACGTTTCCCCTAAACGTACCTGCAATATAATTGTATTCAGTGAATTAAACATGGAGATTTTGTTTTACGTTGAAAAAAAGGGAGTTTAATTTCATTAATGTAAAAAGTAAAACTATTTTTGGAAATAACATATTTGTCTTTTCTACATGCAAAATAACTGTTATCAGTAAATGAAACACAATTTTAGTTCATTAAATTCCTCAGAACTCTCTGATGACGCATGCAATGAAGACATTTTCACTTTTTGTGACCTTTAAAAAGCAATTAATAATAATTACTCTTTTAATCCCAGTTATTAAACCTACGTTTTAACTCAGTGTCAAAGAGTAACTCCAACCAAACTTTACAAACAGGAAGTTCTACTGCACTGACCAGCAATGGGTGGAAACTGTTGCCGGGTGTATTACTGCGATGTCCCAATGTGGATCATTGCGTTGGTCTTGCATTTCTTCACCATTAACTGGCAATATGAGAATGATTTGCTTCGGTGAAGTTATTCCTATTATTAAAGTGGAGCACAATGGACCCCCCTGTGGTTAGAAACCCCTTGAAAAAACTCTTGCAGCATCAACCATCTTTCTGCTGTTCAAGCAGATTCTCACTAAAATAATAGAGTTGTCCTTAAACTGTTACGGTTTGCAGCTACTTCATTCTTCTTACAGCACTTGAGACGTTTGTGCCTTTAATCCGCCATGAACGTAAAAAGTTGCAGTTGGCTAATTACCCTATAGTCTATATTATTCTTTAACAAAATAAAAGCACAGCGAAAGAGAATAAAGAGAAAGCAGAATGGTGCCTTCAGGGTCACCGGGAGAGACTTCTGCTCTCCATGACTTTTAATTATGGCCTTTTGACCTTTGAGCAAAAGAGGGGACCCCGTCTTATGGAGAAGTGGAAACAGAAGAAGGTGGGAGAGCAGGAATAGTGTTCCTGGCCATTTGAGGACACGAAAAGATTCTGTAGACATACATACTTGTATTTGTAGAATCAAACCGTACCCTCAAGAATTATTGGCGAACTTAAAAAGAGTTTTCAAAAATCAACCTGGAACAGGCCGTTCATACAAACTGACCCCACACACTATGAGTAAAATGGTTGGGGCTGCAAAAGACTCTACAAAGATCACAGCTAGAGGTCAGAGGTTAGTTGAATCTTGGGGTCAGAAAGTCTCCCTAACAACCATCAGATGGCGCCAACACCAACACCAGCTGTTTGGGAGGGTAGCAACAAAAAAGCCTCTGCTGTCGTCCACACACAAGCTAACGCTGCTAAAGTTTGACAAACACCACTGGGACTTTCACTGGAAGAAGGTCAGAGGTCAGATGAGACGAAAGTAGAGCCTCTTTAAATCAAATTTCAAAAATGGGTGTGGAGTAGCAAGAAGGAAAATTATAGAGAAAAGCCCCTCACACCCACTGCGAAGTATGGTGGTGGATCTCTGATGTTGTGGGGGCTGTTTTTCTTCAAAATGCTCATCTTGTTGAAATACATGGTTCCATGGACTCAACAAATACTGGATGAAAACCTAAAAGCCTCCGTCAGGAACCTTAAAGTGGGTCGTGGTTTGACCTTCCAGCAGGACAATGATCTGAAGGTCACCTCAACATCAACCCAAGAATGGTTCAGAGGTCACAGAATAAAGGTTCTGGCATGTCCATCCAAGTCACCTGACCTGAACACCACAGAACATCTGTGGGTGTACTGCAGAGGAGAGTCCACAAGCGTGGACCTCAGAACCTGAAGGCGGTGGAGAGGTTCTGTATGGAGGAGTGGTCTCAGATCTTCTCCATGTGTCCTCAGACCTCATCACAGATTACAGAAGGAGACTCATGGTGTTATTAACTATTGTGGAACACATGTTTTAAAGAATATTTGTTTCATATACAAAACGTAATTTCTTTTTTTTTTTAAATGTTGCTGCTTGAGTTCGAGGTTTTTGTGAATACTTTGAATTAAAAATCATTGGGTACGGATAATAAAGTCTCTGAATTAATCCACTTCCTACAAAAGCGGGCCAGTAATTCTGGAGTGCACTGCATGTAAGTTCTAAAGATGGCACAGTTTTAAGACGGTGGTCCAACAGCTCTGAGGGGATTTGGAGCTCGGCTGTATCTGATAGGGAGCCGGAGGAATTAAAAAATCCCCGTCTGACGACATTAATTCCTGCATTCTGCTTCATTGTAAAGTAAAGTCAGGAATTTCAATTTGAAGCGATTGGGCGACCAGCTCTAATTAACTTTCAGCATGTGGTAATTCTGATTCTTCAGTAATCCCCCCCCAACACACTTTTTTTTTTTGTCACTTTCTTCCAAGTTTCTTTCTATTACACTAACTATCGCTGTTTCTTCATTTTTACAACCTTCTATTTTTTTTCTCCACCCGCTTTCTTTCACTCGCTGTCGAGAGCGAGAGGAATCTGCGTTTCTACGCTTGGCCCCGCCTGCTGAGAAGTCAAGATGGCTTGAAAATTAGCCCAAAGGATTAGCCAAGACAGTTTGTGGATTGCTAATACGTGGTGGAGCGAGGAACTCTGCCGTCTGCTGCAGTGATATTTAAAAAAAAGCACTTACTCTGAAAGCTAGTCCCGCTTTTTTTCCCCCTATTAAATATTCTCCTCAAAGCAATTCACGTCTTCTGGTTCTCATACCGTCTCCTTTAATGAATCAGTACAAAACATATCGACCTTTTTTTGACTGTACCGCTCTCAGTATTCATATATTCCTCACAGCTAAGAGAACAGAATTGACTCGGGGACATTTTCCTGAAGCCGTGTTGGGTCTCACCTGCAGTGGACCACCATGGGCCCGGCGTCCGGAGGGTTGCACGCTTTCACCCGTCTCAGAAAGGCCAGGAAAGGTGTGGGGTGCTCGGGCACCCCGTGGTCCGGCCATGCCGTGAACTGGAACTGCCTCACCTCCCTCTTCTCGCTGGAGCCGTTCTGAATATGGAGGAGGACGACGAAGGTGAGTGACCTCGCGTCAAACACTTTGAGCTCAGCTGTTCGGACTTACAGGACGACAAAATCCAAATGGTACCTACTTTAAAAAGTGCAAATGTCCGGACACAGTATGTGGCCAGTTCCACCGTGTCCAGCAGTGTCACCTGGATGAGTCCGTATGTCTCAGTCGCTCTTGTGGGCCAGTACTGGTCACATTTCACCTGCAGCGGATGAAAAATAGACATTTCAGAAATTCCGGATAGGAATACATGAAAACTTCCTTCTTCAGTTTTGTTCAGTTCAAACGTAAAGTTAAATGATGCTGGAATAGTTTTATTTCTCATTTCTACTGACATTGTTTGCTTTTCATTATCCCCGAAATGAGCTGAGATAATTGTATCGTCATTAGTTCTGTTAATTACTCCGACATGCTTCATTATTACAGTGGTTACGACGGTTTAAAGTCACATCACAAGCAATCCTCTCGGTTTGAGTCCTTGAATTCACTGGGGAGTCATATCCACGGTATTTCTCGCAACACAGAATGAAAAAAAAATGTCTCCCTAGTGAGTAAACGAGGTAGAGCAACTCTAGTCGATTCTTACGCAACAAATTTGGACTAAACTGTTGTGAAATTTTGGCCTGAAAAAAGTTTCAGGCCCTAGTGTCAGAAATATAGAATGGACATTCCCTAAAAATAGTATTTTGTGAAAAAAAAGGAAGACCTAGTTAGTAAAATACAAACCATTAAGACTTAAATTTGATATATTTGCTTGAATCAGTTCACATGCACAAAATTTGGACTAAATCGGGCTAACCTTCGGGATTTAAGCTAGTGGGTAAAATAAGAACTATTGGGGTCAAAGATGACGTATAAAATATAAATCTCCTCTAATTTAATCAGGTGCATTAATTTCGGGCTAAATGGTCCAAGTGATGTCCAAAAAGTTTGTTGTTTTTTTAAAACAAAAGCTCCCCCTAGTGTCAGAAATATAAACTATTGGAGTAAAATAGGATCGATCAAAGTCCGATCTCCTTGATGGCCTGGAAACTTAAAGTTAAAGTTTCCCCCTAGTGTTGGACATATACAACAAACCTTTCCCAAAATCAACCCACTTCTTCCTCGCACTGAGGTCTATGTGGGTATAAAATTTGAAAATGATCCACGCTATAGTTTTATGAGTTATGGCGTTAACGCCGGCTTCTAAGGAGTATAATTTCTGCTGATCTGGCAGCGAATGTTGAGAGAGAAGTAACAAGGTTCTTTTGGTTTTTTTCTTTTTTTTCCCGCTCTCGTCCATTAGAACTGATGTTTTGGCGATAAATTCAACACAATCCAAATGTCGTGGGCACTTCCACTAATTGAGTTTCCTCCACAGCTTTTACAGCATTGACAGCATGAGTGACGGAATGATTCATAATTATCTCAAACCTTCAAATACTCAGGGTTGATGTATGGGATAAACATCAAAACACATTTTTGGCTGCTTTTGAATGATAGTGTGTGATTGATAATTAATATGACATAGAAGAGTCAAGGGCAACAAAGAAAACAAAGTGTATACTATTAATGTTAGTGTGGACAGGGTGGTTCTATCAGACCGGAAACAAATCCCCTTGAGAAGTAAGTAAATAAAAATATGAATACAAGGTGTTCACAGCTTGTAATGAATTTTCTTTTTAAAAAGCTGCCAATAGAAGAAGTGAAAATTGGTTCTGTGATATTTATTGAAATGAGATTTAGATTAAGCACATCTTGAAATGAGCTGAGACAGACATCGGAGTTTTAACTCTAATTATTTCTAATATTAGGACATTTTGTGTCTCAAAATCATCCAGTCATACTTAAAGTGTAGCTTTCTGCTACATTTTCTTGTTTGTTGCAAAAATCACTTTTTCTTTGATATCTTTATTGTAATATTTGCATTTTTGCGTGTTTTTTCTTGATTAGTTTTTTTAATACTATCTCCCATTACGACTTAAGAATAAGATTAGAGAGTAATATTTGAGCATTGTTATGAAAGTTAGCAGAAAATACTAAATGTGAGCTTGCGTGATATTTTCCAGTTTCTTTGCACAAAGAAGATATTCAACTGAATGATACCGTTCAGATTAATCCTTGCAAATAAATAGAGATATGGAGGACAAGGATGAATGCACAGCTGACCGTCTGCAAAGTTATAATCTAAAGAAAAGTTTAGAAAAGTTTAGGCGTGAAAAATAAACATTTTTCCACGTACAAGGAGGAGCGCTCGTACTTTATTTTCTCATCCAAGCAGAACACTCACAGCACATTAGCCAAATCAACGACCGCTCTACTCCTTCAAAATAAGAGCACTGACCATAAACCACAAAAACTGCTTAGTAGCCAACACTATAAAAATGTATAATATGTGTTTGTCAGGTTGCAGGTGATAAGGAGTTTGTGTTTGTGTCATGTAGTTGTAGTTGTGTCTCCTACCCGGGACCTCTCCTCCAGTTTGGTCATCATGACTATGATGGCGCTCCTCTGCTCCCAGATCATCCTCCAGAATTCACCGAACGTCTCTGGCAGAGACCCTTGGGTAGCAATGTAGGCGTTTTGCTTCCGGTAGCCGTCGATGTAGTTGGCGTTGATGTAGTCGCTTCCAGGGACGCCTGGCATTGAGTAGAAAAGTCACAATGTCATTTTGTTTTAACCCAATACCTCAGAAACTATTTCGTTGATCATTTTCAAATTACATATCCACATAGACCTCAGAGTGTGGAAGGACTGCATTGTTTTTGGGGGAAGGCACGCGGAATTTTTCCAAAACTAGGATGAATTTCGTCCAATTTGGTCCATATTTGGTGCTTACCAAAAGACTTAAGGGGATCTAACTTGTATATTTCATACTTGAATAGTTCATTAGTCACTTACCATAGGGACATTTAAACGAGAAACACTGTTTTTATGTTTTTATTACTACCTAACCCTGAGTCCGATCGCGTCTACATTCACATCATATGAACTGACACACGGAAATCTGAAAAAACTATTAAACTGTATTTATCTTCATTATTGAGTCACTGTGGGATCTGATCCTAAGGCAGACTGCTGTCTTCATAGAAATAGTCAGGTTGAGTCAATACAGACTCTTTGAGATTATTAATGAGTCAGGTTTAATTGGATCAGTCTGTAAAAGTCTATCGCCTCGCATGGAGGAAAACAAATCAAAAACATAGCAAAAACAATTTTTCCCTCCTCCTCCTCCTCCTTTTCCTCCTCCTCCTCCTCTCTTTTTTTTCTCCCTTTGCTTACATTAAATGAAAGGCACAGCAGCGTTTTCAAATCCGGGCAAAGAGGCAGAGCTGACAGCTAGTCAATGCTTTAGGACTGGCAGTTTAGGGGCTCCATGCACACATGGTGGACCAAGATAAGTCTCATCTGCATGGACGCCACGTATCAGAGAAACCCCTCACTCTGACAGCCCCCACCCCAGCCCCCAGCCCCCTCTCGTTTGCAGCCAGGTAACTTAGTCCTCAGGAAAAGGCAAAGAAAATGGACTGTGAACAGAAAATACAACAAAACAACAACCAACGGTGTTTTTTCCCTCTTGATGTAGAGGTTGTCCGCAAAAACAGGCGCCTCCACATTTTTCTGTGATGGACAAGGGATAAATATAATTAAGCCCAGTGCATTTTCAAATTGAAAAGCAAAAAGCATAAAGAGACATTACTGTGGTCTAATGAGAACAAGGCGGCTTGTTTAATGCACATTTGCAAATGGATTTTTATTTTTTTTTTGCCTTTATGCAGGCTGTCAATCAGGATTTGGATAAATTCTAATCATTTCTCTGACAATGTGCTTACAGAGAGTAAAACAGGACTCAGACGAGAAAAAAGGAATCCCAAAGGAAACACAAGAAGATTTAAGTGTGTGACATTGTAATAATGATTAAGCACAAAAACAGATTTTGGTCGTTTGCATGATTTAATGACAAAAAAAAGAAAAAATTCCCTAACTTTTGAAGATCCAATCAAAAACTATGAGGATTGCACTTTTTCTAGCTTATTACACATTTATAACATAGTCATAAATAGGCACTATTACATATTCAAGGAGATGCATTGAAAAGGGGTGAACTTTAACTTTTGTTTCACAGGTAGAAAAAGGTTTTTTTAAAAAAGGATAACGTGACAGTCAAAGTCCACAGACGTACTCCGGCTTCAGTACGCCTGAGTTCTGGAGATTCTGCCCATCCATCCCCACAAGCATGAAGTCTGAAAGTACTGCAGCTGTCTTCACATTCTGACGTCAAATCCCCGATCCCTTTATTCAAATAACTCAATCAGAATAAACAATAGAATCACCGCTTGCCAAAAAAAAAATAAAAAAATCTTTGTGGAAGCTTTAAAAAGGGAAGAGCGGAAGTCCCTCGCGTCCCGCTGCCTTGCTGATGCACAAAAGCCTCCAATGTGGTGGTGCAGATGTGTTTACACGGCCCGGCTAATGGGGTTCCTTCAACACTCAAGCTGTGAGTTGTTTTAGAGAGATGGCAGAAACGGCTCTCTAAGTCTTTATATATCCGTTTGGTCCCATTAGCCATTTATTTATTTGTTTATTCTCACTTTCCCTCCGCGAGGACAGCTCAATGGAAATGGTTAATTAATAGCAGGGTGGTGTATGGGGCCGGTAAACGTGAAGGATCCAGCACTTAGCTGGATCCATTTGAAAGTGGCCATTCATTGTCTGTAAGCCGAGCTGTGCAGCGGAGTCCTTTAACGCGGCGTGGAATATTATTCCGCATTGGGTTCAAGTGAGAGTTTTTGCATCTAGTCCATTTAAGGCTATCAGCAACAGTTTGTCAAAATCTTCCTCCGGCCGATGTGATCTTAGCTCATTCACTTTTCGTTGTTGTGTGTCGTATATGGGGGAGAAAAAAAACCCACATAACCCTCAAGGCAGTAATGAGTTTTTTGGAGTTATTATGCTGGACTGTATTTTCAGTGTACTCACTGTTCTGGTCTGAGGCTATAAACAAACAACAACCTGTGACTATATATAAAATATAAGTGCAGGCGTCAGATATGAATTATTCAGCTGGCATCGGGTCAAAGAGACGGATGCTGCTAAAACCGTCTCTTGTTCTGTCAGTAACCCATAAAAACCCGGATCTGTAACTCCTTACAGGAACATTATCGGGGAATTGGACCAAACAGAGATTATTTTTGAAATGCTGTCTCTTTTTTTTTTTTTACCTTGGAACACAAATTTGTCCCTTGATCTTATTTGTAATTCCGTAACAAAATGCTAACTTTGCTGATTATAATCGCTTACAGGGGAAAAATACACAAATATTTTGATTACATTGTTTTGTATCAGTTTGATCAAAACTTACCTTTAGTAACCAAAAAGCATCAGAAAACGAAGTTGTCCTTGACAGCAAGGGTATATTCCCCGGAATCCCCAAATCCCCTGCGTTGTACAAGCAGCCCCCCCTGATTGAACTCCTCAAATTAAATGTGATTCGTTAATAATCTCGAACAGTCCATATTGACTCAACCTAACTATTTCTATCAATCAGCAGTCTGCTCTAGGATCAGATCCCACAGTGACTCCATGATGAAGATAAATACGGTTAACTAGTTTTTCTGAGCTCTGTAATAAAACTGACAGAAGACAGATTTCATTGTGTCGTTTCATAGGAGCTAAATATAGACGCGATCGGACTCATTGTTAGGTAAGAACAGGAAACTGTGTTTTTTGCATAAAAAAAGTGAAATACTGACATTTACAGTAAGATATGATTTACGATCTCTCTGAGGTGATTCAAAGGCCGTTAATTCAGGTAACATCTGACCAACAGTTACTAAGTTATGTCTGAAAAGCAGTGTGAGCAAAATATGAACTATTAGTGTAATATATGATAAATACACAAGACAGATCGCTACAAGTAGATCCATACGCACCAAATGTGGATTAAATTAGACCAACAGTTCAGAGATAATAGCTTGAAAACTTTGTTGATAAAGTTCCACCTACTGGCAAAAGAAAGTTGAAAACCGACCTTTCTCAAAATCAAGCCATTTCTTCCTAACACTAAGCTCTGTGAAGGAAGGATATGTGGCGACGGCTGATGAAACAACAACAACAACAAAAAATCCAGGATAAAGCTGTATGTGGAACTTTACACTTTTCTTTTCTAGCTCTTATAGAATGAAAGGTGATAAAAAAAAAGTGTAAAAGGCAGTAAAGGGATGTATTATAAGAGCACGGTGTTGCTGTGCTGTCGAGGTTATTAGCATTGCGCGGGCAGCGTTTGCAATCGATTCCGCGGTTGTGAAGCGAGATGCTCGTGGGCGGCGTACCGTCAATAGCAGAAAGCAGGACTCTTGAATGGTCGTAAGCAATCACATTGGCATATCGGTTCTTTGGCTTGTTGACCTCCAGGTTAGAGTGCTCCCACGTGAACTGCTGACCGGGGTCGATGGACTGTGAAGTGGAAGAAAACAGTGGATTATTTAGCACTTTATGAACATTAAATAGTAGATCATGGCTAATATGGCGCTTAGCTCTGGGGCAGAGGGCCATTAGATGTTTGTGCAGGATCAATAGCAGAAAGCATGCCTTTCACCAAAATGAAAAATCGGATCAATTGTAGTTTATAGATGTTTGAACAGCCTCGACCTTTTTAAGATGGTGCTGAAAACACAAAGCCGTACTTAACCTTCCGGGCTTTCAGAGGGATATCAAACCACGTGTTTGATGACAAGGTTCTGATGAATTTAGTACCCGGTATGATATCTAAACACCTCTGTTTGTACAATACTGTGATGAAGATAGGTTGTTGATAAATATTGACATAATTTTGCTTCATCTGCAGCTCTTCAGCCGTCACACGTTTCTATTTATGTCACATATTTTGTGGAGGCTCTTAAATTAAGGTTTGACCTTGAAATAGTTTGCAGCCTCGATAAACAGAGTATTGAGTGTAATGTAAACTTTTTTTAATGAATTACAGCAACCTTTACTCTTCACACTATCATACTACATCGTATAATTGGAAAGTTTTCTCAACCCTGCAAGGAGTCCAGGGAACAAAAAAAAGGGATTTTCTCAGTCTTGCTAAAGGACACTTGAATTTGTAGACCGCCGTGGTCTTTGATGACTGCTCTTATCCTCTGAATCCCAGACGCCAAATTATAATTTCATGCTATCGTTAAACCCTGATTCTGATTTGTCACCAGGTTTTGTCACCAGGTTTTGTCACCAGGATTTGTCACCAGGATTTGTCACCAGGATTGTACAAAAACGGCCAAAACTAGAAAAAACACGCAGAGAGTGCAAACCTCGGCCAAAGTACTACAAGATAAGTACCCAATATAGACATTATTGTGATCGCAATCAATTAGATCGCTTTATTTAGGAAGATTTCATGAAGATTCCTCCATGAATTTATCCTGTACATTGATCAAAAAACTTAGAACTCAAACTTTCTCTCTGTCTACTTTGGAACCGTTTGTCCCCCATGCCGATCACCAGACCGACCCCCCGACCCCCTTTTTTTTCTCCAATTCTTCATACCACTATAAATGAACAAAGATATAATAAGCCCATCTTGTTTTTGGCAGGTGCAAAGCTCCGGTTTAAATTTTTCCATTGACGCCACGCCAAACCATAACTGAAGGTGTTTTAAGGCGGCATTTTCACCACAAGGTGGCGTCACCCCTCCAACTGACTTTTACGTTATTTTATTTGACTTTAAATGCTGAAATGTAATGTCACCCAAATGTTATCATCTTTAGGAAGTGCCAGACTTACCTCTGGGTAAAATTCCAAGTAAGTACAGTCATTACTTTTCATACGTTTTTGATCACTTTCCTTTCAAATGTTACAAACTGAGTTGTCCTTGGCATGAAATAACTATATATGAATCATCAGGGGGTTTTTTTAAAAAAAAAAGGGAAACAATCAGAATTGGCCATAAAGGAGAAGTTTGTGGTCCATCGGCTTTCCTCATTTTGATTTTTAGGACTTTATAGCAGAGACTTGAATACCTCACTAGAGACCGGCGCTGCAGAATTTGCTATCTGAGCCTACTTTCAGCTTTGTAGAGAGAGATTGATAATAGTCCCTCATCACCTATAAACCAACTATAAAATGGAATATCACAGAGGGAACATTCAAAGACATGAAATATAGCATTTCCTTTCACAATATTGGGGTTGTGCGTCTGATTTTTTTTAGTTTTTTTTTTTACAGCAGACTGCTTTTACGAGTTAATCTCCACAGTTTGGAGAAACTGTGAGACACAGAGCCGTGCTGAAACTTTAATTATTCATTTTTATACCAGTTAACACCTTTAATGCCCTGCCCAACTATTTGGTTGAACAAAGTTTTGAGTTTTTATTTCTCATTAAAAAAATGTGACTGAGTCGGTTTATAATATGAGCCGGTGGCAGCATGTATACGCTAAAGAGTAACGGGCCAATGATGGAGCCCTGGGGGACGCCAAAGTTCAAATGGGTCACCGAGGAGGATGCATTAACCATGGAATAAAGTAGGATTTCTTTTGGAATAGTAAAGCCTGTGTGTACTTAAAACAGAATTGTGTAACTACTGAAAAAGTCTAATAAGGGTCAGAAGTTTGAACAAAAAAAAAAAAAAACTTTACGAAAAGGCTGAGATAATCAAATAAATATTGACTATTTTAAATGCAATTTCATTTATAAGTGTGATCATTTTTTTGTTACTGCCGAAAAAACATGTTTGACCGGAAGTTTTTTTGTTTAACGGTAAATCTAGAGTGGCTAAGATATCAAAGGAATAAACTCCCCTAAGAAATAAAGTAAACAAATAAATAATGTTCCTTTATCTTTTTATTGGTGATGACATTAAAGGGTTAATAGTGGCTAACTTTATAATACTACTATTGCTGCGTATGGGAATACATTAGGATGGATATAAGAGCATAAAGGCTCAACATTGAATTCTTTATCCACAGGAAACACCAAAAGCAAAAGTGGCTAAGCCTTATTCTATTTTATTTTTTTATCAAAATGTGTTGAAACAGTGGACTGCAACGTTGCTCGTAATAAAAAAGTCTTATTTCACTGCGCTCGCAAAAATTGCTTTCCACCGCTCTCGAATAAACACTACCAAATTGGATTTCAACGTACTTAAGCTGCGATAATGATTGGGCAGCTTGGCAGCCACCCAGAGGGTGACCTCATAGATTTTGCAGCCGTTACAGCACCTGCATGGACAAACGGACGATTCCCATCTCACGCTACCCCCTCCTCCCCCCCACCCTCCCCGAAAGAACATCTGAGGCTCAGCGACCGCCTTAAAGCATAAACTCTCCAACAACGAAAAAAGCTTTAAAACACGGAAACATTTACATTCTGTTTTATTTCACAACGCGAGATTCCGGCGGCAATTACTTTTTACACATCTCATCGCCAGATAAATCAATTGAACCATTATCCCTGATTGATTCTTATTCTAATGGTGGTCATACACTTCAGAGTGAGACTGCAGCTGGAGTGAAGATATGATTAACTGGTGGGATAAGTGCCGGTACTTAGCCTCTGAAGTCTCCACTCCAATAAAGCATTAGCTACATCCTCACAGAAGTGAAGGAATACATCAACACTGAGTATAGTTCTCTTTCTTTTTGTAGTACTTTCTTCGGTTCCTCCAGACAACTCACTTCTGCTGGGAGGTACGCCGACGGTTTTAGACCTTTAATCGCTTATTTATATCGTTTCACAGCTGGCTTTTTGTCGCCAAAGGTAATGGGAATGTATGATCGGCTCTGGTGATACAATTAGACAACGTCGGAATTGTGAACCAGATTTTTTTTTTCTTTCTTGCCAATTAGATGGACATCTGGTTCTGAAGCTTTAAATGGTTAATTTCGTTCTGGGGGATTTTTTCGGTATCTGGTAGATCTTTGGTTTCTCAAACGTTTTTTTATCATCTCGTGACCCTTTTTAAGTATTTTATCGAGCCAAAAACCTCCTGAAAAAGAGATACTGCAGCATCGGATTCAGAACCACCCCTAATAGCTCCTTACCCCAGTCCCACAGAATCCTGCCCCCCATCCCTCAACATCCCCACTCAGTTCAAACTATATTAAGGGTGGGCTTTTATGGTGTATTACAGGTACTCTTTCTTATCGGACATAAATGTGGGTCTGTTGTTGTTTTTACTGTATTTGAGGAATATATCTTGTTAGCATGTATGCTAAATTTACAATCAGGCTTTTTGTGAGCACTTCCTGCTTACTCGTACAATATTACAGTATTACACACTGTACCGCTGTCCTTATGCCTCATCACGCTCTGACCTTTTTCTCTAAATTGCTGAATCAACATCGGGACTATTCAGAAGCTCACCTCGTATTCCTGTGAAAACTTGAGGTTGTCATTGGCTTTCAAGCGTTCCAGATGATCCGCCAGGTCCATAATTGGGATTGGCGGGTGGCTGGCCATACCTGTACACCAGAAGCAGTAGTAGTTAAGTCAACCTCCTTCCAAAAGAAGACCAATCTAAAGCACAAGCTCACAGTGGATCATTAGAGGAGAAGCAGCATGTGCGTTGAACAGGGAATGGAAGAGTGGATTCTTGTTAGGCTAGTTTGTTCACTCAAAGCATTGGCCATGCTCATAGAGAGGATATGGACACAGAAGCCAATGAGAAGTCATTGAGCACACTTGCACCACTGGGACTCGCCCTACTGACAGAGAAAACTGTTATTCACGAGGAAATCTGCCATGGCTAGTTAGCTTTAGGTAAGACACAGACATCCAAAAAAACAAAAAGAAGCGAAACAACCAATGGTGTCCGCTTTGAGTGATGACATGAATTCAGGCTGTCATTTCAAAACTCCGCCTCCTGTGATGACATAGCATTAACGGCAAAATGGATTAGATGGTGGGGGTGAAAGGACAAGACTAAGCATGGAAAAGGAAGAACAAAAAAAAAAAAGAATAGAATCAAAGCTAAAACAAAAAAATCAAAAATCAAAAGAAATGAAGTGGATAATTGAGACCAACTAACTTGACAAATGGAGGTTACTGGGGTGACTGGGAACATCTGAACCTGCGGAGGAAACGGCGGTGAAATTAAACAGGTGTCATAACAAAATGTAAATGGGACATTTGTTAGTGAAATACAACATTATCTGGCTAGAAGCTGGATTATGTCCGAACCAGGATGAGGGAGAACGAATCTGAGCAGCACCAACCAGTCAAGAACTCAAAGTCTGCCATGATCTTTGAGCCTACAGTCAAGGTCGTTTAACTTTGACACCTATGGCGGCATCTGCGTTGTTGAATATGAGTGATAGTCGCAGCATATTTAAGACTTTGGACAAATATCAGAAGGTTGGAACCTTACGGAGGTTCACTCTGAAGGTGCAGCCTGTGGCCACCGACCCACAACAAAACACTCTAGTCGAGTGTCTCTCTCTCTCTCTCGCTCTCTCTCTCTCTCCAACATTAGGATGATGTTTCATTTCGGTCGCTGCCACAAGTAGGCATTAGCTAATGGAAGCCGGGCCTCGTTTTTTCCCACCCACTCTCACGTCTCTCTGAAAGATGGTAAAGGCTGTTTCTGTTACAGCCTTGCTACTCAAAATCCATTTCTACCACTGGGGGACAATGAAAGGGCCATTTTCAACATGACGTCGCTCGAACATCAAGAACCCTCGAGAGCAGCGCGTCCAATGGAGGTAAAGAGGTGATAGAAAAAGGTGGAGGGAGTAGTGGTTGTGGGGTTGGTGTTGGGCGTTCATGATCTAATGTAGAAGTACTTTGGGGATTCAGACAGAGTGGTCACACTGTCAGGGGGAGAAAAAAAAAATGGTTTGGACTTCTTTGAGTGAGACAGCCGAAGTGCAAATTCTCCGAAAAGCCGTTTTTTGAGAATGGGGTTGCGGGGGTTGCATCGCGTAAATGATGGTTTAAGAGGCGAGTCCAATAGTGGGAGGATGTTTGAGACCAGCCTGAGCCAAAAAGAAAAAAAATCATGCCTCTGCCAGGATGAAACAGCTGGTAATAGTCTTCAAAAATATGCATAATCTCTTCTTCTTTTGTTTTTACATGGGAACGAAAAAAAGAGCCAGCAGGCATAATTCATTTCTCTGTCATGCCGGTTGACCTGATAAATATGGCTTTGATGTTACGGCGTCATTGTCAGCGCCTGAACACCTGTCCCACATCCACTGGTGTCAGAGGAACTCAAACGGCTGTTCCTGTCAGTCAGGAAGGGGGGAGGGACGGTGATGAATGAACTTTAACCTTTCAATGTCCTGCCCAACCGTTTGGATGAGCACATTTTTTTTTAGTCACTGTTTTGTTATTGAAAAATGTGACTGAGTGTTTTTATGATATGATCCATGTATGTTTAGCTTACATATACTAAAGAGTAACGGGCCAGGACCGGAGCCCTGAGGGACACCAAAGGTCAAAGGGGTCACAGAGGCGGAGGAATTAACAACGGTTATAAGGGAAGTCAAAATTCTAAAAGTAGGATTTTTTTCACCATATAAAAACAAAAAGTCTTGAGTTTAATTAAAATTGACTATTCGACATAAAATATGAAATTTCATTCTGAAAAAATTTAAAAAGTCAGATTTTGTTTTTTAAGTTAAAAACAAACGATTTTTCGTTTAACTGTATATTTCTGGCGCCTAAATTATTAAATGAATACATTTCCCAAAGAAATACAATATTTGAAGAAATAATTTTTCTCAAAAAAAAAAATCTCGTTAATGGTTTAATGCCCATCAGGCAAAAAAAATAAAAAATAAAAAATTCTTGACATGAGTGAGAAAAGAGGACGGCTGCTCACCCAAAGCACCGACGGTCCATGTTCCTCGTCGGTTGGCCCGCTTACAAAAAAAGGAAACAGGACCAGGACCTGTTTTTGTATTTTCCCTCACCTTCCACCGCGACGAGGACGGAACTATTCTGAGTCAGCACGGGACGTGTTGACGAAGAGGTGAAGAGGACGACAACGCCTCCCTGGAAACTGTCAAGTTTGCATTTCTGTTTCGTCGTCGACCAATGAGAGAGACGCCTCGTCTCCGGGGAGGAAAAGCGTCGGTTTGACCCTCCGCGCCTCACTTTTAAGCACCTCTCCATTTTCTGCCAGCAAATACCTCGACGCTTTTAATGTCAGTCTCTCTGCAGATGTGATCGACTTATCCGGACTTTGTTGGGTTTCATGGTTTGTTTGTGTAACGGGTTTAATGATTCCACTTTCTTCAAGGTTATAAAATGTTCCCTGAATGTACTTAAAGTCGTTAGTCACCTGTTTGTTGTGGTTCTGATCTGAAGTTAAGTCACATAAATTATCAAATACCAAAACGTACAATTTTTATTCATGCACTTGAACGCCCCACTACTCTGGCAGACGTAGCAGACTTAAAGGTTTGGTGTGTAAAAGTTTCAGAACTATATATATTTTTTTTGTGTGTTTGTATTTTCGGCACAAAAAGTTTAGTTCTCACGGCCAATGAAATCACCGGGCCGAGTTGAATCCTCTGGGCTGCCGGAGGATTTAACTAGCCGGTCACGTTATGTTGCTATGCTAACACTAGCTAGAAGTTAACCCCTGTGCTGCTCGCTATATGTTAAATGTGATTTTATACATCAAGTGTTCTTAAAATGATTTAGTTAGCAGATTACCTAATGTTAGCAAGCTAATGCTAGCCAGAAGCTCACCCTTGTGCAGCTGGCTATCTAGCAACAATGCTATTCATGAATATATGCAGTATTTTTTTGCTTTCAGCGCACAGTTTGTTTAATATTCTGCGCTGTGAGCGGCGGTGGGGAGCTAACCGCCTACACTTTGGCCAGCGGCAGGAACATAAATGTCCGACTGAGCCGAACCCTGACTGACAGGTTGTCTTTTATAAAACACACAATGCAGGAGCGAACACACAACCGCTACATTCGCAAACGAACCAGCAAAAAAAGAGGAAATCAGGCTTTTTTTTTCAATACATTATTGATTTGAATTCAATTGATTGAGATCAAAGGCTCCATTTGGGTTACCTACCAGGCGTTTGGAAGTTGAGACGTCGAAGCTCAACGGGGTCAGTGGGGTGATGAAGAGGCATTTCCTTATTGTTGGGGAGACTTCCTTTCCTGGCATCCGTTTCTGCCCTTTTCCTGCAACATCAAACAACACATAGTAATTATTTACCATCAGCTATTTGATTTTTTTCTCTTTACTCTAAACCCTCGCTGCATGACCTTAAAGCTCGTTCTTGTGCTCTGATAAATACTCCAAGCAAAGTGTAATTATAGACGTAGCAGGGCTGCATTTTTTTTTACAGTACATAAGGCTGCAGGGGGCGGACTGAAAAAAAAAAACCCTGCAACACTTCAAACTATAACGCCAATACAATACAATACAATACAATAGCACTCTAAATACTATATTTAGAGCACATGCTTCCAATAACGCTGCCATTCAAGAGTTTATGTTAAGGGAAATGCTGCATTTACTGGCGCTTTATTCAATAATGGTGGCAATTACAAGCTTTATAGTCATGTTGGAGACTCACTTGAGGGGGGCATTAATACGTTATCATTTGAAATGGATGTGATTTGGTTTTGTTCTTATGGGTTATTTATTTTTTTGTAAAGAAAACACGAATACAAATGCATCATTAACTACGGCGCTATTGTGCTCGATTGCGTTAATGTTGTAAGAGTTTTTTGCTCCGCTGCCTTTTGTGGTTGATTTATTGTGCTGTTTTATTTTAGATTCCCGTTTAAAGATTTGTATATTATACTTTTCCACATACTTAAATGCGCTTGTAATATGATAGAAATGTAACAATTATTCCTGTAATGTGCATCAAACTGCTATATATTTTGATATATTATTGTAAAAACTGGAATAATCCTTTAATGTCTTAGTCAACTTTTTGGTTGAGTACTTTTTGAGTCACTGTTTCTTGTTTAAAAATGTGAGCAAAACTAGTTTGTAATACGACCCAGCAGCAGCAGGTATATGTTAAAGTGTAAGGGGCCAAGGACGGAGCCCTGAGGGACACCAACGGCCCACGGGGCCACTGAAGGGGAGGCGTGAAGAGAAAGTCGTATTTCATAAGAAGGCGAATTAAATATATGGGAGGACTTATTCAACGGAATTATGTAACTTGATTGATTGATTGAACTTGAAAAAAAATCTATTAAGGGTCAAATATATATATTTTTTTATATATACCAAGAGGTTGGAATTATATAAGTAAAATTGACTAAATCATTCATCAAATCTGCTTTTTTTATTTTTTCCCTGTTTAAAAACATCCTTGATGAAATTTAGTTGTCATTTTTTAGCAATTTAGTGCCTAATATATAATTAAAATAAATAAAATATACAGAGAGAGGATTTTTCCACGATGGTTTTTTTCTTTTCTTTTTTTTTTTCCCGTTCTCGTTAAGGACATCAAAGGGGTTCAAAGGAATTCACTTTCTCTCTTTCTTTCTGCTTTTCTCTCTTACCTGTCTGGTTTGCTGCTCCGTTCGGTCAGCAAGAAAAAGAAATATCGACACAACATTAGCCGGTAAGATCTTTGGCTTTATGAAGGAGAAACATTCCTGGGGAAGAAGCGTGTGACGGACGGCTGATACCGATCGTATCTCAATTTCACACGATCTGCACCATTAGTGATGCAGATTTTTCCTCGATCCCGCGGCTCTCGGGTTCTTTTTTGTTTCATATCGTACAGTTTCCCAGGTGCAATCCAGGATTTAAACATTGTATCTGGTATTCGGAGCAGTTTCAGCTGATTGCTTCTTGTTGGAGCATAAAAGTCGTCTCTCGGCTCCTAATTGCTTTTTTGCCTTTTCCTGTAACGAAGCCTGACATTGTTGCATTTATTAAAACCGAGAATTAAGCATATTGAAGACTCATGAATGTAATATTACATCTCTGAGTAAAAACATGTGGGAGTGTCGTTTAATGAGGCGTATAAAGTATTTACTTCAGATATACGGAAGGTCTTTGCTGTCATGACAAAAAACAAATAAAAAATTCAGTATCCTATATAAAGTGATTATTTTAACATTTTTACAAGATAATTTTCATGTTTTTACAAAATAGTTATAATGGGAAGAGTTTCACATCGATGGATGGATCATTTTCACGTTTTCATGCACTTTTTATTACATTATAAGGTGATTAATTTCACATTTTTGTATGTTAATTTTCCATTTATGATGTAGATGGAAAGATAATGTTCACATTTATACATAATAATGATAATAATATTAATAGATTTCATTTATAACGCACTTTACATTTGTATTAAATCTCAAAGTGCTACAAAGTAAAAGCAGATAAAGGAATTTTTTTTTTTTTAAGTAAATTTTTACGTGCTGATTTTCACGTTATATCATGATGACTTTCACGTTTTAACATGATAACTTCCAGGTTAATACGTGGAAATGTCCGTGCTAAAATGTGATATGGATCACGCCGTGACGTGAAAATCTTCAAGTACAAATTATCACGTTATAATGTGACTTTTTTTTTTCATATTTTCTGGCGTGAAAGAGCTTCCGTACAAACAGGACTTTACGTAAACGATCCTACGTGAAGTTGTGACCTCTTCTCTGGTTACTCGTTGTTATCCTGATGTCCTTTCCCAGAGCCGAACATAACGGCTTCTGTTCTCTGTTTTGCACCAGAGGAAAACTCTGTCACGTAAAATATTGATCTTGACGAGACAAATATCGCCTAGTTACGCACAAAAAAAACGTTCCCAAACAGCCACGCCGGTTCGGTAAATGACGTCTTCTACAAAGGGAAACTGAATCCCCTTCAGTTCACCTTTCACATAATCAGAACCAAAACCTAATACGGACCCCAAGGACAATGAGGTAGAAGTCAGACGCGTAATAAAGCTGAATGCGTAACCTTATTTAACGTTACGCTGTTATTAATATTTTCTCTGCTCAGCGTTGGTGCCGCTCCTGATTACATCCCCCCCGCTGACTCGTCACTTATTGATCTCACCGCCCCAAAAAAATGACTTTGCAATGACGAATGTTGTATTCTGCTCAGGACCGGACGTCCCATCGAGTGTAAAAGGTGAGTGGAGGCGAATTTTTTCATTTCATAACTTTATATGCAGATGACTATTTAATCTTACCTTTTGTAGAGGAGGATGGCGATGACGATGCATATGATGAAGACAACCGCCAGCACAGGGCCCACCACCCAGATAAGGCCTTCCTCCTCATCGATGATCGGCTGGGGGTCGACGTCGGCCGACACAACCGGGTCCGAGTAGGGGCTGGTTGCGTACATTATCTGAGCCAATGAGAAGGAAATATTCAATATTCCATCGCGGTGATGCGATTTTGTGCCACAACCAAACGTATCTAAAACCGAAACGCTTTAATGTCGTGTCGTTGTGCACATTGTGAGTCAATATTTCTTATTTTAAAAATGGGACTGAACCTGTTTAATAATACGACTTAGTGGTAACGTACATACGATGAAGAGTAAGGGGCCGAGGACGGAGCCCTGGGGGATACCTAGGCTTAAAGAGGAAACCAGGGACGAGGAATTAACCAGGTGGCTGCTGAGATACGAAGGATGTTTTTTTTCTTCTATATTAAAGAAGTTGAGGACTTACTAAACAGAATTATGTCACTTGAGACTATCCAAAAAAACCTTTCAGACTTCGACGAAGACGACGTGGGCAACAACGCAAAGTTCTGCGATGTCATTTCCGCTGAGCAGCAGTTCGGACAATCAACCGATCTTCGGTATCTTTAACTATTGAGGAGCCATGATTGAACTATTTCACATTTGAGGTCTTGCGGGAAGAGAAAATATAAATGCATCAACGGGAAAATTAGGAGATATTCCCCTTCGTCCAGCATCATCGTCCTCGCTCCACCTGAACTCGGGGTTAGCGGAGAGAAAGTGCGAGGCAGGAACTCCACCATCACGCCTGGAGCTGCCCAATCACGCGGCTTCCCGGACGTCCATTTCCAGACGGACACGCGCGCCCACACAGCGCTGCAGCGGCGCAGATAAGGTGGGCCGCACGCAGGACGCAATTAAAGAGGAGCGGCGTTATCGAGGTATTCCCGCGATCGACGGAGGTTTTTTTTTTTTTGCTCCCCCGAAGCAGCAAAGGGTCGACGTCTCGGGCCACGTTTTTATTTTGTAATGCAGTCATAGCCTCACATCGGGTTCAGAGTAGCAGGAGTCCTAGCAGCAGCCGATTTAACCCCGCGCAGGTACAGCCGCGAGCACAAAGACCGGGGTCGCCCGGATGTGATGACCCCCGGAGGAGGCGCATGAGGATAAAAGTGTTGGGATGCATTTGTGGGGGGGAAAAAAAGCAGCCGTACGTTTTCGGAGGTGTCCAGGACGGCAAGCACAAAGAAGATGTAGTCCTGGCCGTTCTGCAGCTGCCGGTTCTCAAAGTCTCCGTAGTTCTTTCCGTCTCCCAGGGGGAAATCTTTGGGGAGGTGTTTGAAGAAGGCGGCGATGTAGGTGTTGGGGTCTGTCTGCCGTTGGAAGCGAAGACCTCTGCTGGTCCGGTTTATCTCCTTCAGCAGCTACAGCGAGGAGGCAGACGGTTGATTACACACAGACACACAACAACAACAACAACAACAACAACACAATGATAGCTGAATGATTTCACTGGTTTTGATTGACGGTTTTATAATGATTTATGTATTTTCCTTTTTTAAAATTTTGTAAATACTTATTATAATTATAACTGCAAAGTGGGGATAAGATTTATTGACAGGTGTTATGGATAAAATGGGTTTATTACAAGTTTATTACTACTAATACTTCTAGAAGTATTAACTAGTATGTTTATTACAACATAACTGCCAGTAACAGCCAAAAAAAATTAAATAATTTATGTTAGAGCCAAAAGTAAAAGTGGTAAATAAATATATCTACAATAATTATTAATAATAATTATAATTATAATAATAATTATAATAATTACAATAATGATAATTATAAAAATAATGATGATAATAATAATAATAATAATAATAATGATAATAATAATAATAGTAATGATGTTAATAATAATAATAATGATAATAATGATAATGATTATAATAATGATAATGATTATAATGATTATAATAATAATATTGATACAATTAATGATAATAATAATAATAATAGTAATAATAATGATAATAATAATAATCATAGTAATAATAACAATGATGATAATGATAATGATAATAATAATAATAATAATAATAATAATAATAATAATAATAATAATGATAATAATGATAGTAACGATAATAATAATAATAGTAATAATAATAGTAATAATACTAATAATAATAAACACATCATGTCTGCCCTTCATAAAAGTCGGCACCATCTGTCTTTGAACCTCCTCTCCAATGTGGATCATGATTATGCTAATCGAGTTTGGCTTGTCGTCTGGGCATCTCGGTTCATATCTCTGGCTCGCGTACACGAGAGAGTGTGTGTGAGTGTGTGTGTGTGTGTTTGTTTGTGTGTGTGTGTGTGTGTGAGTGTGTGTGTGTGGGGGGGGTCTGGTGTGTGTGCTCTGTTTTGGCTGCGGGGCTGTTGGTGCTGCCCGATAATGTCTTCAATCATCTCTCCTGTCAACACGGCTAAATCTGGCTCCCCTTGGGAAAAGTTGTGAAAAGGTGAGTGCCAATATTGACAAACAAATAAATTCTGACAGAGAGGGGCGACTTTTGGGCGATTGGTGAAGGCTACAGATACGAGCCGTGGGCATCAGCCGTGAAGTCAATGCCAGATGAGAAACAATGTGTTTTCTTCCTGAGCCTCGCAGACAAGAGTTGTGATCTTCCTACACTGTAAAAAAAAGTTTACCGTATAAATTACGGTTAGAAACTGTTAAAAGGGAAACAGTAAAAAAAAACTTAAAACTGAAAATAGTTCATCAACGTAGTAGAAATGGTGAAATACCGTAAATTAAGAAACTGTAGATTTACATTTTTTTACAGTAAGACTATTTGAAAAATACACAATTTTACCGTGAAAATAATTTTTTTTGTTAAAATCAATAGAAAAATTCCATAATGTCACAAACAATTAAATACCGTAAAAGTAACCGTATTATTACGTCTTAAAATACGGATTAAGCTGATATGACATTCTTAAAAGTACTGTATAAAAACTTTCACCGTTTATCATGAATATACCTGTATATTGAATATACTTCTAGTTGTAACCTGAAGTGGAATATATTTTCTCTTCCTATTAATTAATATTTGCAAATAAATTCACTTTTGACAAAGTTTATAACCACGCTGCCTGAAGGATCGCGTGATCTCGAAGCTTAAACTTGACTTCAACTTTTTGCTTCATCCGAAAAGCCTTAACAATCATCTCAACCGGCTAAATGTAAAAGTTCTCGAGTGTTTAGTGCGCACTCAGCCTCCTGCCTTTTCCTGGAATGAAGAAGGAACATGCTGCTCTTCAGGTAATTACCAACAGACGCGGAGAGGAGGTGGGGACGGGGGTTGAGTCTGCAGTGCTCTTGATGGCCATGCTTCAAAATCTCATTTCCATATGAACAATGCTCTCTGCGGCTTTTGGCATCAATCAGCGAGACTTATCTCCGGTTTCCCTTGCTCTCCTAACGGCTTCCACTGTTCTCTCTGGTTTTTGAAGAATAAATGTCGGGTGTTTGCACACGGCGATACGGGGCCTCGTTGAGAGGGGAACGCTGGCATAATGAATGGAATAGCTGGAATTTGACTCCCCTCTCTGGACGATAAGAATCCGTCAAACCTACCTGCTCCAGGTTCATCTCATCGGGATTGTCCCAGGGTTTGAAAAACTTTCCGGTGCGCTGCTTTTTCAGAGGCACCACCACGATGTAATATCCCCTGGAAATGAAATAGTTAAGACGATTAAAATAATGTTCCAGACTATCCCTCGATCAGCTGGTTACATGACAGCGGTGACCGTTTCCTGGACAAACACGATTCTGTATAATAAAAATAACCCGGTAGCCTGTTTAATGACAACTGGTGCCGTCAGATTGTCTCCGGACAAAGATGCGTTTCTATTCTGTTAGCAAGTTTTCTAATCCAGTGTTTCTTGATTAGCCTGAAATCCCTCTGTTTTCTATTCAGTGAATTTTACTGATGCCCCCTGAGGGCTATGGCTACCTCCAGAAATATTGGCACTCATTGGTGCCCAAAAGAATAAGTAAAATTAGATGCAAAAAAATGTTTCATCCTTTGATCAAAAGGTAACTAAAGTGTATTTCCAGTCCTGATTCCTGTTTTCAGGTTCACTTTTTGAGCAGGAACTCTGAAGTGGTGAACAATGACTTCCTGTTTTACTGGGGTATAACTATGAGGTGACACGGCAAAGAAGAGTTGTAGAGCTGTAGAAATCTGCCAATGGAGACAAGAAAATCCCTAAACAGTTGAAAACTTCGGTTTCCAAAGTTAAATCAATTATGAGGAAGTTTAAAGAGACTGGAGATTTTTTAAATCGACCTGGAAGAGGACGTGTATACAAACCAACCCTACACACACTCTGTGAGGAGGATGGTTCGATGGGCAAAAACTCTCCAAGGATAACAGCTACAGAGGTCAGAGGTCAGTTGAATCTAGTTGAATCAACCACCATCAGATGGCGCCTACACCAACACCAGCTGTTTGGGAGGGTAGCAAGAAAAATGCCTCTGCTGTCGTCCACACACAAGCTAACGCTGCTACAGTTTGGCAAACATCACTGTTTCAATGGAACAAGGTCAGAGGTCGGATGACACCAAATTAGAGCTTTTTGGAAACAAACATCTAAGGTGGGTTTGGCGTAGCAAGAAAGTCATGAAGAAAAGCCCCTCATACCCACTGCCTACTCTGGCGGTGGAGTTCTGAAGCTGTGGGGAAGTTTTTCTTCCAAAGGTCCTGGACATCTTTTTAAAGACATGGTTCCATGGACTCCATCAAACACCAGCAGATACTGGATGAAGACCTAAAAGCCTGTCAGGAACCTTAAAGTGGGTCGTGGTTGGACCTTCCAGCAGGACAATGATCTGAAGTTCACCTCAACATCAACCCAAGAATGGTTCAGAGGTCACAGAATAAAGGTTCTGACAGGAGCATCCCAGTCACCTGACCCAAACCCCACAGAACATCTGTGGGATGTGCTGCAGAGGAGAGTCCACCAGCGTGGACCTCAGAACCTGAAGGAGGTGGAGAGTTTCTGTATGGAGGAATGTTCTCAGATCTTCTCCATGTGTCCTCAGACCTCATCACAGACCACAGAAGGAGACTCAGGCTGTTATTAATTATTGTGGATCACAAAAAAATATTTGTTTCCTGTACAAAATGTCATATTTTTTTAAATGTTGTTGCTCGAGTTGGAGGTTTTTTGAATACTTTGAATTAAAAATAATGGGTAAATAAAGTCATTTTTCTGCACCTCAAATAAATCCTTTCTTAAAAAGCCTGCCAATAATTCTTAAGTCTCTGCATGTAAGTTCTCAGGCTGTTTTTGTGGGCAAAATACCCAAATAAAAGGTTATATATCAGTGAATAATTGGTATTAGAGATAATGTATAAAGAATAAAAACATATTTTACATCATTTCCTTCACTTTTTAAAGGGTGCCGATAATTCTGGAGGACCCTGTAGCTCTAAACCTCTGTTAACACCTCCCTCCTCAAGAGATAATAGGTCAGCCAGAGTTCTCTCTCCTTCCCGGATGACAGTTGGACTAGCTAGCGTTATCCTGTAAGACAGTGTGGCAGGCTAATAGCAGTGTAATTAGCTTAAGCTCTGGCAAAGGACGCAGCGGGCCAACTGGATCCAGTGAGATCAAAACACACAAAGACGGGTTTTAAGCACCCGTCTGTAATCAGATGTGCTCCTTGGCCCTCTGACAATCCTGGGAATTGTTGGAAAAGGCTGTGAGGAATTTTACCGGGCTTAGAGGAGGGAGCCGCTGCAGTGTGTGACGGCTGAGCCCAAGCGGATATCACACTCCAGTTGTGGGGATGGATGTAGATTACTGTTTTCAAGGTCGGCTATCTGGCTAACTTTTCTATTAGCATTGTTAGCAATGAACAGGTCCGTCTTCATAAGTTTGACATAGCAAACTTATAAAGTAGCGACGTAGCAAAAATCCAGGTTTTGATTATTCGGAGATGTCTCTGAGGCAAAACGACAGTCTGATGCTTTGACTCATGGGTAATTGTTTTTTACCCGACAATGTTATATCGTGTTCTATGACACGATAACACATTTGACTCGACGTCGAGTCGAATTCTTTGGGACCCACCTTACTCTTTCAGATGTTTGCACCGCCGGTAACTCCACAGTCACCATACCGTCCGAGTTGGTCTTGCCGATCAGGTAGGGTTTGGTTCGCAGGATGTCCGGGGCCGTCATGGTGGACACGCGATGCTGCAGGCCTCCGGCGCTGTTGCCGCGGTTTGTCAACAGGAAGGAGTACTGCGTCTCCGGCTGAAGACTGGTGATTAGCTTCTGAGTTAGCTTCCCGTCCACCTCCACACTCTGGCCGTTATCGTAGAGGATCTGCAATGAAGAAGTTGACGCTGACGTGGACTTTCAGTTCTGGATGTGGGACTTAGTTTGCGTTACGTGTCCATGTTTGCTCACGGTGAAAGGTTGAGCTGGGTTGTAGGTGTCCGGGATTTCCCAGGTGAGCAGCACCGAAGTCTTCGTGGCAGCTTTTACGTGGAAGTTCTTTGCAAACACTGCTAAAAGAAAGGGGGAGCAGGTGATTTAGACACAAGACAAACGTCTCCTATCTACACCTCAGGTCCAACACCGGTGCTTACCTTGGAAAGTCTCCTTCAACACCCAGGCTTAAACCAGCACTACACTGAACTTAACACTGCCGTCTTACCTTTTTACTAACACCGACCTTCTTAAACCGATGACTGACCTTTGCTTGGTTTGACGGGACACAAAGAGACGTACACACTTACTCATGCATGTGTCAGTTATCATTTTAGATCGGGGGTTCTAATGGAAGGACATTACGTGGAGTCCCCTGGTTGATTTCATACCAACCGCTGCCATAGGAGGCTTTCAGAAGAAGCTGCTTCGGTTGGAAAGGGCAGCAGAAGGAAGGGTCGATTTTTAAAAGGGAAAAGGTTAAACGGGTTCAGGGACTGGTCCTACCTTGATCCAAAGGCTGTGTCCTGAATTGGACACTTGGGCTATAGGGACCAGAGCCCTTGCTGGTGAAGGCACACATTTTAATATCATAAGTGGTATCTGCTTTAAGGCCATCCAGGGTGACTGTTGACTCCGGTGCGGTGATGAAAAGTTCCGAGGGGCTTCGCGGACTGTTGATGTCCTTATACTGCAGGGCGTATTTCACTATCTTGCCATTCCGCTCCGCCAGCAGAACCGGTTGCCAGCTAACCTGTATGGTGGAGGTGGTGGCACCTTCTGCTATAATGCTTTGAGGGTAACCGCTGGGGACGTCCTCATTAGTGGTGACTTCCTTCACAGTTTCTTCACCAAACCCCACAATGTTGCGTGCTGAAAGGCGGAAAGTGTACGAGGCTCCCTTGTGGATCTCTTTGGTGGTGTAGTGGTTCTCTCGCTCAGGGAATTCAATGACCGTCAGCGGATCCACGTCTTTACGACCAAAACGGAGGCGGTAGCCTTGCAGGGGGCCGTGGGTGGATGCCGGGGGGTGCCACTGGAGGAGAGCCGTGCCCATGTTGGTTGTACTGACCATGAGCCGAGGTTTATCGGGAACTAAGACACCACCAATGGAGAGAGTAAGAACCTGGTTATAGATCTGATTCCATTTTAATCACATGTTTAGTAGACAAGCATTAAGGATAAAAACATTCATTCAGAGTCATTGCAATGCATGACTCAGCAATTAACAGCATTTTACTACATACTTGTATTTGGGTTCACATTTAGCAAAATAGAGAAGAAAATAAAGAAAACTAAGATTTTGAGAATTAATACATCGTTTTTAGAGAAAAAGATATAATTCTGCAAGAAAAAAGTTATAATTCTTTACTAAATGATACCATTGGCTGCATAAAAGGTTTTCTGTTCTTATTCTAGGATTTTAAGAATTATGTCATGACTTAATAGGAAAGGTCATGAATTTAATATAAAAAAAAATTTCAAAGTTTTCGAGGAAAAAGTATGAATTTCACAAGAAAAAGAGACTAAATAAAAAAACTTTATAAGACATCATTTAAATAAAAAAATAAAAAAAGATTAAAGCCTTATCTTCATTCAAAATTGGAATATTTGGACCACATTGAAAAAAAAATTATGAATTATGTAATAATTTTACCAACAAAATAAGTTGTAATTTTACAATTTAAAAGTTGTAATTTTAAACTAAATTACACCATTAACAGTAATTTCTATGCATTTCTATTCTAAATTCAAGAAAAAAGTTTGAAAACCTGTAATTTTGAATTAAATGGCTAAAGCCATAGCTGCTTACTAAAAGGAGTAATTGGAACAAATTAGGGAAAAAATTATACAGGATTTCGAGTATTAGGTAATTATTTTACAAGAAAAGTTATACAATTACTAGAAAAACGTTGTAATTAAAAAAAAAAAAAAAAAACTCTTCACAGAATAAAGTTGCTATTCTGAAAGAAATAAAGGTGTAATTTTGACACAGGCAGGAAAAAACAACTGCTGTCTCTCTGATGTTCATCACTCTGCATATGAAGTAGTAGTCGGTTACATTAGCATCACTGCCAGCCAGCCGCATTACCCAGCGGCTAAATCCGATCGATAAATCCTATTTAATACGCTTTTAATTTATCATCTGCATCCATGAGTCATCAAGTAATGAGACGCTGCAGTTGGACTGTTGGTGCGTGAGATGACCGTGTTTTTACTCTTCCAGGATCCAAAGTCTCGATGACCAATCTCATTGTTCCTCGTGAAACTACAAATCCTTAAAAAGCACAACGATGCAGCCGACAATGGAACTGCAGCTGACCGCTACTACCAGCGTCTCCTGCTGCACAAAAGGAAAGAATTTCCCTGAAAATCCATTTGGTTCTTTGTTGGGAACAGATTCTTACGCAACCTTTACAAAGTCCTGTTACATATAATTATGTGGTGCCGACGTGCCAAAAGATTCAATACGTCCTTATTTGTCAAACCTTTATTCAAATAAAACTTCACAAGAATAAAATAACTCCTTTACTCTGAATAACTCCTTTATTCTCATAAAATTGTGACGTTTTCACATGAAACTCGGTCTAAGCTGTTGCCCAAAACAAACCCGACTTCCTGCGTTGTACAAGCGACCCCTCTCCTCAAATTAAACCTGACTCATTAATAATCTAAAAACAGTCCGTATAGACTCAACCTAACTATTTCTATGGAGTCAGCAGTCTGCTCTGAGATCAGATCCCACAGTGACTCAATGATGACGATAAATACAGTTAACTAGTTTTTCTGAGCTCAGGAATAAAACAGGACAGATTTCCTTGTGTGAATTAATTTCAGCTAAGTTGGATTTATGTTTGGAAAGTAATGATTCAAATATGAACTATTATAGTGAAATACTATATACATATATTTATACAAGATAGATCTACTTGCTTAGATTCATATGAACCAATTTGGACGTAATCAGACATACGGTGGGATAAAACGGTCCAAACGCTTCCTTTTTTTTTTTTGCAAAAAAATCCTCCGTAGTGAGTAACATCTGAACAAAACAGTAAAATATGAAAATCACATATGATTAAGACGGTTCACGAGGTAAATTGGGACTAAATCGAACGTAATCGGAAGTCTTTTTGGTAAAAAAAAAAAAGAAGCTCCCCCTAGTGAGTGAAAAAGGAACTATAAGAACTAAATATATCATACACAAAGTAGAACCACCAAAATTTGGACTGCGGCAGACGCAACGGCGATGATGATTCCATTATATCCCGACTTTTCGGGGATATAATTACGGCTTTTATTTCAAACTTTTTTTTTCATGACAAAATTAAAAAAAAAAAATTTCATGAGAAAATATTATTCACGTTTTTTTTTTTGTTATTAAACAACATTGGCAACAGTTTCATAGTTTTACAGTGCAGATCCTGGCATGAAACTCTGGTATTTTAGCTACAAGTATAAAAGCATTCCTCAGCGGAGACCATCACATTACCTGCGCCAGTGGTGGTGATCAGTTTGGGTTTGCTGCGTGCGCCGTCACCCTTGGTCGTATAGGCCGCCACAGCGACTGAATATGTGGTCTCAGCCTGCAGCTCTGTGATGATCATTTCCTGTTGAGATGCAGGACTTAAGTTGCCAGACACTCACCGATTGACGGTTTTGCAGACATGCACAAAAGTCAGGAGATGAACGTCAGTAGGACAACCACAGACACATTCTCTCGGGGCGTGGTTAAATCAGAGCAATGGATGCAGTTGCTTCTTTGGTTTCCACCAAAACCCTTCCCCTCCGTTGGTGCTTATTCACTTTAAAGCTATAAATGTTAGTAAAATGATTCCATCTGTCGTTTGAAGCTAAATAACTTACAGAATTAGCATACCGCATTTAAAAACCAGGTTTTTTTTTAATCCGGATGCACACAAAAAAACAAAAACACGTGCCATTCATGCAGAGGATGACAGTGGGGGGGGGGGACGGACCGGGGTCGTATTTTAAGTTTGACTTTACTCACATGTTCTGTTGAATCATCATATTCCCACTGATTATGATACGTGAGTGTGGAGAGAAAAGAGACAACACGTGAGGCCCAGGTATGGAGACTAAAAACTGTATGTCTGCAACCACAAACGACATTCCAAGGATTCAACTAGACGTCCTACAAACCCTTTAATGTCCTTTGATGCTCCGCTTATGTCACTAGTTCTGATTGAAAAACGTGAGACTATAACTGACTGAACTCGTTTATAGCAGAGACCCAGAGGCAGCATGTATATGCTAAAGAGTAAGGGGCCGAGGATGGAGCCCTGGGCGACACCACATGTCAGATGGGCCACTGAGGAGGAGGCATTAACCAGGGCTATTTCATAGGACTTTATTTTAATTTGCATATTAAAGCAGGTCAGGACTTATGAAACAGAATTATGTAACTTGATAGAATCATAAAAGTTTAATAACGGTCTAATATTTTTTCTTAAAACATGCTTTTCCAAAAAGTTGTGCTAAGCCTAAAGCTAAAAATTGTTCTTTTTATCCCATGAAATAGATAATATTATCCTTAAATGACGTTATCTATATAATTTTTATTTATTATTTACTGTTTAAAAAGCAGCCTTGAACGAACAATTTGTCATTTTATGATAAATTTAGAATATCTACGATATTAAATCAATAAATATTTTAAAAGTTGGAATTTTACAAGAAAGAAGTCAGAATTTTACTCTTAATGAAATCATTAACTGCATTCTACGCATTTTAAATTTTTAGAATAACAGTCAAATCTTAATAGGAAAAAGTCTTAAATTTACTAGATTTTCTTTTAAATAATTAAAAAAACATTTTTTTTTTCATGGCGAGGACAATAAAGACTTTTAAACCCAAACCTCTGTGCCGCGTGACATTTAAATAATTCAAAATCGTTGCTACGACTTGACTAAAGTCGTTTTTTCCTATTCTAACTAAACGAGTTTCTCTGCAGCAGGTCAAGGTGAGATGAAGGTACATTAAGTGTCTGAGAGATGAGGAGGCTGGCGGAGGAAGGTGTCGTACCTGGGCGTCATCAATCAGGATGTCCTTGATGAGTGGCTGTCCCGTGGGCTCCCCATTAAGCATCCTGACATAGTGCACCTGGTACCCTCGGATCTGACCGTGCTGCTTGGTGGGCATCGGTGAACGCCAGATCACTTTAATTGACGAAGAGTTGACAGCCTCCACCTCAACTTTACGAGGTGGCCCGCTAGGAACTGGAGGAACACCGTGGGATAGAAGAGAAGACGTCAACATTATAGAGACACCCTTCACCCTGGTTTGTCTAATCTTGTCAAAAAGCCGTGGTAGAAAATGCTGCAGTGAAAAATAAAAAAAATACAAAAACACAAAAGTGCAGAAAAGTGCAACAGGCACTGCATGACATCGATATTTCAACAATGGTAAGGGTAAAAAAACAACAGCAAAAACAGGTCCTACAAATTGACCTAATCTGGATTCTTTAAAAATGGCTGCAGTGGCTTTTACAATTTTTTTTTTTTTTTTTTTTTTTTTTTTGGAACATGGAATTAAAAATATGTATTTGTCAAAATAGAAAAGTGGAGCCAAAAAAGGGGCGGGGCTTCAAGTTTTTTATTATTTTTTTTTTATTACTTGAACCCTTTGAAGAATTTTTTTTGGCAATGAAATAAGGGGTAAAAAAAATGAATAATAGAAGAAAAAAAAATTGTATCGTATGTTGGGAGAAAAAAGATGGCCGCTAAAAAAAATTTCTTCCACCTTTTTTTGCTCTTCCCACTGTCCAGGAAAAAATAAAATGAGTCTGCCAGCGAGAAAAAAATCAAGCTTTCAAAAAAACGACAGTTGGGACAGGAAGTCTGAGTTGAAAAAAGCCGTACCATGTGTTGAAATTGAGCAGCATAGGAGGAAAAACCAAAAAAAAAGCCAAAACAGTTGCTTTTGCACAGTTTGTTAAAAAAAATGTGAAAAATCAAATTCCAAAATGGCGCTGAAAGCGTCGAGTGGCGAGTGTCTGTGATCAGAGGCGGGCAGAAGGAGGTAGAGAAGAAGAAACTGCAGTTGTTAGTACTCGGTTGGTGGGGGGGGGGGTTAAGAGGCTGGATTTGCAGCTGTGTTGTAGCGAACACATACCGTCCTCCTCAGTGCGGACCAGCTGCGGCGGGCTTTCCGGTCCTGCTCCCACATCCGTATGAGCAGTGACCGTCACGCGGTACTGTGTCCATTTTTCCAAGTTCTCCAAAAGGTACTGAGAAGTTTCCGGAGGTATGTCGGAGATTTGGCTGGTGGTGGCGTCCTCCCCTTCGGCCGCGGCGTATTGGATGGTGTATTGGGTTATGATCCCATTTTGGACTTCTATGGGGGGCGGCTGCCAACTTACCAGGATGAGGGTGGAGCCGGAGCTCCGGCACCTGACGTCCTGAGGAGGTCCGGAGGGTTCTGGTTGGTTGGGGTAGGATTTTGTGCAGAGGTGTTTGGTTTATTTATTTTTTTCCGTTTGGTTTCATTGAGTTTCCGGTTTCAGTTTTTGTTTTGTTTTTTGGTTTCGGTCGGGGTGATGATGATGGTAACCAAAGGAAAGGAAAAAAAAAGAAAAAGGAAAATGAGAATAAAAAAAAAAAAATGAGTAAAAAAAAAAAAAGAAATCACATTTATGTGGATAAATTAGAACAAAATTAATGATAAAATGAAATAAAACAGATAAATGCAAAAGTGGAAAACAAACTGCTTATATAACGACGACGAGGATGATGATGATGATGATGATGATGAAGATGTATGGATGTATGGAGGGTGTTGATTGAATAAGGGACTTCCTTAACTTACCTTTTCCACAAAAAAAATTAACAAAAATCACATCCTAATAAACCATTTTCAAACCTCTTTCTTCAAAATAATAATAAACTATTTTCAAATAAACTGTTCTAAAGGAGAATATCGCTACAATAGCAAAAAATTTGGCAAGCAGTTACCATCAATCCAAAAACATAAAGGTTGATGCACCAAGGAGTTTATATCAGAGATAAAAATGTCGTCTTTGTCACCAACCTTTCCGAAGCCTGTTGGTTTGTGGTAAAAGCCTGATTGTACAACAGAGAACTTCCCAAGGAGACACGACTGATTCATTAGACGCTGGTAACATCTGCATGCACTTCATCAAACATCAACATCTGGGCAGAGTTTAAACTACCGAGCTCCTCCGGCCGCCTCGTCAGTCACAGACCTCAGAGTTATCTTACGTTTTTTAAAACCTGCAGCTTTTGATTTTGATTGAATTGTCAGAAAAATAACAAACCGGTTTTTTTTTTTTCTTAATTTTTCCATAAATCTGAGGTCTTTTCTGGTGGAATTTATCCCAAACTCTACAGAAACAGGATTTCCTTTGAGATTTCTTTGATATTTCTAACCCACAACATTATGGACTTTAATTTGGAATTGAGGATAAACATCACGGCTAAAAATGAAAAAAAAAAAAAAAAAAAAGAAAAATCCAGAGAAGTGGGTAGATTCATAGAAAGCTCAAAAAAACCAGCATGCACTGTAAAAAAAAAAATTAAAATTTTTTTTAAATTTAAAGAATTCAGATAATTCACTGTAAAATACCAGCAAACAGTGTCCGTAATTTCACAGTAAATGCATCCAGTGGCCATGTACGAGACATTACGGAATATTTGCTGAAAAAGAGGGTTAAACTGTAAACATCTTTAAAAAAATGTAATAAAAATAATTAACGTATTTCTAATGTCTCGTTTGTGGAAAATTTGCTAAATGGTTAAATGTTGTTTAATCATAAAAGTACATGTTCATATCAGTATAATACAATTTACGGTAAATATTTTTTAAATTTTGATGTTTAGGTTGTTTTTTTTTTGTAAATTTTCTTATATCGTATGAAATATTTTTATTTTTACCGCAAAATTCAGTTTTCAACATATCAAGACTGTAAAAAATAATGCAAGTTTTCAATTTCATCTTCTCTCACTGTGAATATTTGACAATCTTTTATCATATATGTAAGGTATAACTATAAACAAGATGTTGAAAAAGTTTATTATCAATATATTAAATTACATAAAGCCCCATTAATGCCTTAGACTGAGTTTATTATATTTTACTGTGGTTTTATGTAACAAACATATAAAACAGTACACAGTATATCTAATCACCCTTTACCGTAATTTGTTCTACATGGTTACCGTATTTTTTACAGTGAAAAATCAAGCAGCAACAGCCGCCGGTATTTTACAGAGAATTAATTCACTTCTTTTTCTTTTTTTTTTACAGTGTGTAATGTGAAGAGACAAGGCCCAAACATGGCGGTGCTGCATTTGTGGGCGTCGATATTAATAATTCATGGTTTTATGATGCATTTAAGTCCAGACTGGGTTTTTTCTCGCACAACAAAGACGGAGGGGGGGGGGGGGGGTTGTTTGTCGTGACCTTGTCTCCTGACTTCACCCTGGATCCGTCAACCATGCAAGAACTTCTTCAAAGGGAATACTGCATGGCGAGGTAGACTCCATGACACCCATTCCATTCTCAAATGCATTTACACTCCAAAGAGAAACTGCTGTTGGCGATTTATCGGCGCAACAGGATCGCTTTTTTTTTTGACGCTCTTTTTGGATTCGGCAAAGCGGGGAAGAAAATTTGGAATGCATTTCAAAATTGTTGTGGCTTTCCCGAATAGTTTAAACTCTGTCAGATAAGGAGGAAGACCTACGCGTCTGAGGAGTCTCTGTAGAAAGCTCGTTGGTGTAAGCTCCCACGCCGTGTTTACTCCGGGCAGCCAGCCGGAAAGTATAAATAGTGAAAGGTTTCAAGTCCTTCAGCAGGTATGTCGTCGTTGGCTCGAAGCTGATACGTTTCTGTGGGCGAAAGGAAATACATATATATATATATATATATATATAATGTCAGTTTTTATAGGGAATATGACATGAAGGCATGAAGCTCTTTGAAGTTTTTTTACTTTGAGACCCAAAGTGTCAAAGTTAAAAAATAAAAAATAGTTTCTATCCTTTGGAGAAGTGTCACGTGACACATTTGTAAAAAAAAAAAAGGCATATTATAATGTCATGTGACTGCCTTCTTCAGTGTGACCCGCAAATTATACTAAATAACTTAAATTGAGATTATTCCTGCAATTTCCGCCGCTACTGTACATTATTTTTTATTTTGTTTTCAGTCATGAGTTGGATTTTATATATATATATATATATATATATATATATATACATTTATATATGTATATATATATATATATATATATATATATATATATATAAAGAGGAACTTAATTCTCAATTAGTACGACTGAAAATGTGTATTACAGATTCATAAATTGTAATAACTATGTTATTACTATGGTAATAATAACGCCCAATATGTGACTTGTTACACAACATTATGATATAAAATGGGATTTTATTTGTTTTTTATTGATTTTTATTGTTTCAGACTTTCAATTTGAAATATGCAAAATAATTGTATTCTTTAGTGTAATCTTAAAATATATATATATATATATATATATATAGTTAGGCTTTTCCTGACGTTTCAACAGCTACTCTACATTTCTTTTTATTTTGTTTTCATTCATCAGCCAGATTTTGAATACATGAAAAAAGACCAACTTAATCCTTAATTAATAAGACTGATAATGTGCATTACCGGTTCACAAACTGTAATAACTATGTTATTACTATGGTGCCCAATATGTGACAAATTACACAAAAATATGATATAAAATGGGATTTGGCACCATAACTTTGATCAATTTCATCGAGTAAATAATTGCTTAGTGTGATTTTTGTTTATTCTTACAGACTTTCACTTTGATATATCCAATATAAACTGCATTCTTTAGTGTAATCTGTAGGTTTACAACAACAACATGTGATTAATTACGCGACATTACGATGCGAAACGGCGCGTGAGATTTCTGTTCACTGTAACAGATTTTCATTTACATACATATTCAAAATGGGTCGAGGACATGCGTTAATTACCTCCTCCTTGTCGTCCCTCTTCCTGTACATGAGCTCATATCCTGTGATCTGGTTCTCTTGTCCGGTCTGTGCGGGGGCGTTCCACGACAGTAAAATGCTTGTTTCCGATTTGGCTTCTCCTTTGAAGTCCAGGGGTTGGGAGGGAACTGCAACGAACGGCGTGGAATTGAAAAATTCAATCAATACTCTCTACGTCCTGCAGAATCCCTTATCACGACGCCCGTATTCAGATCAGAGCCAGGGAGTATTTTTGCAGATACGCTGGATTGAATCCAGAGAGTTCACATCATTACTTCTCGCTGAAAAGCTTATTTTGGACATTTTTGAAATGCTGTCACGGGGAAAAATGATTTTCCATCTCCACTTTTTTTTGTTGTCAGGCTGATGACTCGTGGTTTTTAAAATCACAGATTAACAACTGTAATCCTAAATTATTCACCCCACCAAATCTGTCATTAGGATTTGGGACCTCAAGAACGAACGACTCCCAATCTCTTCGATTATGGATTCTCTATCAGTGCAAAGAAAGATTTTTTTAAAATGACACGCTCACCTCCGGTCTTAGCGATAATTTGTAGGTCTGGAGACAAAGGTCCGTCGCCGACCGAGGTGTAGGCCAGAACCTTGATGTAATAAGTCTTATTCGGGATGAGGCCCTGGATGGTGACAAAGTTGGACCCGCGAACAATCTGCTTCTCCCACAGGTTGACGTGTTGCGTGGAATCCATGGTGTAATAGACTCGGTACCCCATGATCTGCCCATTCGCCTCCTCTGGTTCATCCCAGTGGATCACAGCTGTGGTGGTGCTCATCATGTGACCTCTGACCTGCCTCGGCGCCGTGCTGGGTGCCTGCTCAGCCGTTTTGGCCTCGATGCTCTCGCTCGTTGGCCCCCGCCCGATGTTGTTCACCGCCACTACCCGAAACTCATAGTCCGAATACGGGCTGAGGCCTCCCACGCTGTAGCGAGTGGTGGCGACGCCGTCAATCTCCTTGTAGGAGTCCTCTGAGTACTTGGACTTGTGTTGAATGATGTAGTAGGACACGGGTTCGGGATTTCCCGAGTCCCAAGTCAAGGTTATGCTGGTGGCGGTGCGCTCTGTCACCACAGGAGTACCGGGAGCTTTGGGCAATGCTGTAATTACATAGTAATAACACAGTTATTACCTATTACAATACAATGTTATTACACAAATATCAGCAAAATGCAATGCAGGATACAAATAAAATAGTAAGCTCATATTAAGTCAGTATTAAGTCATAAAACTGATTTTTCTTATTTTCTAATTCGTGAAGAAGGTATGCATAAATGCGTGAGATGAGATGCTTGCTCACCCCAGAGAGTGTTGCTGGCGTTAATCTCAGATCTCGCTGTATTTATCACTTTAATAATTTAAAAGGTAAATGTATTGCTTTAATTTCCCCCCACAACCGTGACACGTGGTACAAATCCAGCGCAGTATATTGCGGTTATATCCCATCTGGAGTACTTCTGGGGGAGCTGGCCGCCAGTTTGTGATATTGTGACTAATATCTGTGTTATGTCTAGGAAAAAACGCAGGGATTCCAATCTGAGCTATGTTCCCGGTGCGCTGCCGTGTAGATATGATTACACTCAGATAAGTACCGTGTCTACGGACGACACCGAACAATGCTCACTATGTTTCACGCCCCCCCCCCCCCCCCCCCCCCCCCCCCCCCCCCACCCACCCCCCCCCCACCTCTTGCTAACAGAACTGGGCATGCTGGGGCTTTGTGGTTCTCCAGCTGAGAGATAAACACTATATTCTCAATCTTGCATCTAACTCGCAGAAGCTGGTGCCAGGGCTTGTCCAAAGCTCTAAGGAATCATTCACAGATGACTTATCGTGGCGGGGAAGAGGTAAATAACTTTCTTTAAAGCGCTGGTAGCAGACTCCACTTGGATGGAAAAGAAAACGTCCGCAACCATATGCAGAGTTTGAGTCGGACTTTGGCCTGGATACATGCGGGGCTCCGCAGAATTACTGGCAAAAATGAAATGAAAAAAATGTACTTCATTGTCTATAACGATGAAGATAAGCCAAATATTTTCTTTTTTAGTCTGTGATGAGGTCTGAGGACACGCGGAGAAAATCTGAGATCATTCCTTCATAAAGAAACTCTCCAACTCCCTCAGGTTCTGAGGTCCACGCTGGTGGACTCTCCTCTGCAGCACATCCCACAGATGCAGGACCTTTATTTTGTGTTCTCTGAACCGTCAGTTTACAGACACGTCCTCTTCCAGGCTGATTTTTAACATATCCAACCTCTTAATTATTGATGATTAATTGAACTGTTGAAACTGATTCTTGTTGAACGGCTGAGAGATGTTCTTGTCTCCATGGCCAGATATTTACCTTTGACTGTTATCTGTGCTACAGCCTCTATAACCCCCAGGGTTGACATGGCGACACAGGTGTAGTTGGCCGACTGACGCACGTCCGTAAGCTCCAAAACATTGCGTCCAATGGGCATGTCGTCCTCTGGCGTGAGGTCTTCAGCTCCCAGCATCCACTTGACGTACGGCATGGGAGACCCCACCGCCACGCATGTGATGTTGACGCTGCCGCCGGGCATGATCTCATTGTCTGTCGGTGGTATGGAGAATCGTGGCGGCACCCGGCGTACTGAAAAAAAAGACAAAAGCATGAGAGAAAAGCGAAAAAATGGAAAAAAAAGAAAGAAAAAAGAAAAAAAAAGCCAATGATCACATGAAATCAGCTCCATGACGTATGAAAACTTTTGATTCAGCACTTCAATGACAAATGGGTTAACACCAACACCAGCGCCATGCACACACACACTGTATCACCGTGAGACACTGTGGTGGGGAGGAGACAGCATTCCACAGTCGTACGCAAAGAAGCAGCTTTGAGGCTGGGTCCGGCGTCCGGCCGGCGGGGGATGATGGAGCCGCGTCACGTTCTCCCGACACTCAAGCACAGATCGTACAGCAGAGGAATCGCCGAGGCGTCTGAATGGTGGTCTCTACACTTGGGCTGTGATTAAGACACCAGGCCCGGCTTCACTACGGGCAGCACCTTTGGTTCGGTCCCGCGGTACGAGGCTGCTCTGCCTCGTGGTCGTCTTCCTCTGACGCCAACGGCGGTGTGGAGGTTTAAGGGTGGCTTCAGACTCTAGAGCTCTCTGGGTTTTTAAAAAGGGGATGTTGCACATGCTCTCTTCTCGCTGGTGAGTTAAATGACAAAATAGAAGTTTAGAGCTTCTCAGAAGAGGACCTGGTGTTTAAAGCGCTGACGTCTTTGGCAGGCCTGAATTATAGGGATTATAATGCGTCAGTGCGCGGCTGCACAGGAATCAAAACCCTGACATTGAATTATTGCTGATGAAAACTCTCTCGTCTTTAACCCCATCAGAAAACCTCGGCCACGCTTTTCAAAGGATTCGGAAAGATATTTAAATAGTTTAACGTTTCATTACTTTAGTTCCCAAACACAGATTTTAGTTTGTCTCTGCTTGTTTTTTTTATACTAAAGTTAATACAGGTTTCAATTCTAAGGCTTTAACGGCATGTCCACCAAGAACATGTCCTCTTTGTAATAACAGGTCCTGTATTATAATAACATACCCCCTATGTAATAACATGTCCTGGATGTTAATAACATGTCCCCTATGTAATAACATGTCCTGTATGTTAATAACATGTCCCCTATGTAATAACATGTCCTGGATGTTAATAACATGTCCCCTATGTAATAACATGTCCTGTATGTTAATAACATGTCCCCTATGTAATAACATGTCCTGTATGTTAATAATATAGCCCCTATGTAATAACATGTCCTGTATGTTAATAACATGTCCCCTATGTAATAACATGTCCTGTATGTTAATAACATGTCCCCTATGTAATAACATGTCCTGTATGTTAATAACATGTCCCCTATGTAATAACATGTCCTGTATGTTAGTAATATAGCCCCTATGTAATAACATGTCCTGGATGTTAATAACATGTCCCCTATGTAATAACATGTCCTGTATGTAAATAACATAGCCCCTATGTAATAACATGTCCTGTATATTAATAACATGTCCCCTATGTAATGACATGCTCTGTATGTTAATAACATGTCCCCTATGTAATGACATGCTCTGTATGGTAATAACATGTCCCCTATGTAATGACATGCTATGTATGTTAATAACATGTCCCCTATGTAATAACATGTCCCCTATGTAATAACATGTCCTGTATTTTAATAACATACCCCCTATGTAATAACTTATCCTGTATGTTAATAACATGTCCCCTATGTAATAACATGCCCTGTATGTTAATAACATGTCCAATATGTAATAACATCTCCTGTATGTTAATAACATATCCTATATGTAATAACATGTTCTGTATGATAATAGCATATCCTATATGTAATAAACATGTCTTGGGTGTTAATGACATGTCTGCTAAGTAATAACATGTACTGTAAATTTAATAACATACCAAGTATGTTAATAACATGTCCCCTATGTAATAACATGCCCTGTATGTTAATAACATGTCCCATATGTAATAGCATCTCCTGTATGTCAATAACATGCCCCCTATGTAATAACATGTACTGTATGTTTACAACATATCATGTATGTTAATAACATGTACCCTATGTTATAACACATCGCCTATGTAATAAATTGTCCTGCAGGTTAATAACATGTCCCCTATGTAGTCAGATATTCTGTAGGTTGCTAGCATCTCCTTTGATGTCATTTAATCAGTTCTCACACATACATTTATTTAAATTGTAAATCTGTGCTCCTGAATATACAAACGGTGATTCGATGAATAAATGGCCATAAAAGCCGGATGTAAGTCCAGTATATGAACCGTCACAGGAGTCTGACCAGGGCACAGACCAGAGTCCGTCACGCTCACAGGAGGGCGCTGTGATGTGAGGGAACTGTGTCAGGGAGTCATCCGGACGAGGGCTGCGTTGAACAAAATAAGTGGTGACGGGGTCACGGGGAGGTCGCGGTGTCGTACGGTGTAAACGGAGTGACGGGTGTTTCTGCTGCTGTTAATGGAGCTGGTGGGGCTGCAGGTCAGGAGAACTGAGAGACACAGAAGCAGATCTGACTGAGCAAGGAAAGAGAACGCTCATGCATTTCTCCTCAGGTTTGAAGGTACATGTATATATATATATATGTATATATATGTATATATATATACATATATATATATACATATATATATATACACAAAAGAAATCAGGTGTTGTGGAAATTCAGAGGGAAGTTCCTGTTGCTGCTAGTGATATTTTGGAATGGATTCTTTATGTTAATGCCACAACTTCTAAACATATTTCATGGATCATTTTAAAAATGTTGGGTCTAAATAGTCCTGAGTGCGAGGAAGAACTGGATTGATTTTGGGAAAAGGTTACATGCATATATCAGACACGAGGTGATTTTTTCTCGAAATGTTTTGGGTTGATAATTTCTCAACCGTCCGATTTAGTCCAAACTTTTCAGCATATGAATCAGATCTTTTATTATTATTATTATTATTATTATTATTATTATTATTATTATATTTGGGATCCCTTTTTAAAGAAAAACTGAATTTTATTTCAACATAAACACACATTAATAGTTTATAGTTTTGCTGAGATATATCTCGTACATGTCATATTTTACTCCAATAGTTCATATTTTACTCTAATAGTTCATATTTTACTCCAATAGTTCATATTTTACTCTAATAGTTCATATTTTACTCCAATAGTTCATATTTTACTCTAATAGTTCATATTTTACTCCAATAGTTCATATTTTACTCTAATAGTTCATATTTTACTCCAATAGTTCATATTTTACTCTAATAGTTCATATTTTACTCTAATAGTTCATATTTTAGTCTAATAGTTCATATTTTACTCTAATAGTTCATATTTTACTCACTAGGTGGAGCTTTTTTACCACAAAAACACAGTTTATTTGGTCGTAACTTTTACTTTCACATTTACTTTGAGGAGTTCAATGAGGGAGATTAGTGGTACAACACAGGGGAGCTGAGGGCTTTTGGGGGATATACCCTTGCTGTCGGGGACGACAGCATAGGCTTAGTTTCTCAGTATTAGTTTTTAGTTGTTAATGGACAATTCATTAAGTTTCTCATTGGACCTTGCAGAAAAGTGTAAAAGAATATGGCACCTTTAAATATTTGTACTTGTTTATAACGGCCTTGTTTTCTAAACAGCCTCTTAGTTTCTCCCCGTGACTCAAAGTTCGTTATTTGTGCAGGTAAACTCGAGTACACTCACGCTCACGCTCACTTCCTGCCGCCTGCTCCTAATCCACTAAACCCATTCTGTGGAGAAGACTACGGCTCTCCGGAGAGGAAGAGTAGGGGAGCTGCTTACATTATTAAACAGAACGTTTCTCTCACTCGATATTTAATTAATATCCAATTGGCTCACACTCCCCGCAGACTTCATATTATCAGTCTCATTTGAATATCATTACATTTGTCGAGACTGCTGGATGGCGCCCTAAATACTTCATTCGATCTTGACTTCCTTTGCAGGGACGGCGGCGGCGGCAGAAAGAGGAAGTGTAAAATCCCTGAATTTTCCCTGAAATCCCTGAAACGCCACAGGGAACGCATGATTGGGGTTCAGGTTCTTTGGAGAGGTAAAAATATGGTTCCCACACGGAGAAGCATTGCATTTACTTTTTTTGCAAAGTCAGCAATTTGTGCATTTCCTGCACTGTTCAACATTTTTTGTCATTTATACCGTTATTTTCATTGAATCACCCAGAACAATACTGTTCATCCTAATTCCAATAAAAAAACAAAAAACGGTAATTTAATTTGCAAATTGCACCATGGGTATTTTTTCAGTGATGTAAAGTATAATATACGGAGATTTACTGTATTTTAATTTTTTTTTTTATTGATGTATGTTACTGTATTTAATTCTGTATTTTAGTTTTTTAGACCTAAAGTCATTTTTTATTTTTGCATTTTTAATGTTTGGATGGACTTATTTATTTATTGTTTTTATTTATAATGATAGTAACATTTAGTTAATGTCAGGGTGAAACACAGTTGTTGTACTGTATTTCTGTAATACTGTAAATCTCATTTACAGCAACAGACCGGCAACAGCCTGGATTCGCTCGGTCGCCGGAGGAGAAAGCAAGCAGGAGCGCCGACGGCGTTAGGGTTCAGAACCGGGTCAAGCATTCATGAAGGCGACCATGCAAATAGAAGCTCACACAGATGCAAATGTCATCCCGACCCGCCCCCGCCTCAAAGATTCAAACATGCGCCACCTATTGGACAGTCAAACATTCTGCCATTCGCGACTGTGGGGGGAAAATGAACATCGAACGTGTGACAAAGAAAGAACTTTCATAACATTTAAAAGAAAGAATGAGACTTTTGTTTTTTGTTTTTTTTGTTTTTTTTTCTTTGCTCGTGACAGACAGATGAGCTCTTGTTTTACATTCAGAGAGTAAAAACCCACCAACCTTCTCGGAGCTCTGAGGGACGTGGGGGGAATTTGATGCAGAGTGAAATCAAAAATAAGGAGAGGAGAAAAAACAGGGGAAACACAGAGAGTAAAAAAGACCATGTGGAGGTGTTCAAATGCTGCATAAACAATCCGAAGGACCTCCTGGTGGGTGCGGGGAGCCCCCCCTGTTTCTGTCTGGTAATCACATTACATCACAAGTCTGACCCATCTGACATCCAAACAAAAATCTTACTTCAACCTAATGTCTCCCTCCAAAGTCATACGGTTATCTCTTAATGTTTGATCTGTAGTTGTTTTTTTTTCATCTCGCGAGAATAATAAGGATTAGAAAAGCGAACCGTATGACTGAAGAGTCGTATTATATGAGAACTACAAGACAAACTCAGAATATATATATATTCTACTTATGTATAAGTGACAAGAGTTACACCAAAGTCATGATAAACGCTTGAAAAATGACAACCTTGTGAAAATAAACACGACTAAAAGTCACGACTTCCGTATTCTAAATCACATTTCTAACAGCGGGCAGAACCAAATAGCAACTGGGACCAACAATTTTACCTGCTAATTACTTCTGAGAATGAGGTGATGTTTTGGCTGATGTCTGTTTGTTTGTCCGTCTTTTAGCGTGATGATTTAAAAAAGGATTTTGATACAAATTAATAAATGGCGAATGGCAAGGGGGCCGAGGATGGAGCCTTGGGGGACACCAAGGTTCAAAAGTGCCAATAAGGGGGAGGGATTAACTATGGCTCCTATAAATCTGACTGGGAAAATGATTTCATGGTGAAATTTTGGACTTCAGGGAAAAATAGCCGATTATAATTAGAACATCCCAACTTCTCGGTAAAATCTGCTTTTTAAAAAACTATTTGACCCTCGTTAAACTTTTTCTACGGTTGTATTAAAATACATAAGTGTGTTTAGTAAGACATGCTTTAATATGCCAAAATAAAAGTCCAACTCATCGAACAGGACTTTCTCAATAGCCATAATTAATACGTTATCCTGGGTGGCTCCTTTGACCTTTGGTGTCCCCCAGGGGTCCAAACTCGGCCCCTTACTCTTTAGCATATACATGCTGCCGCAGTGTCCTATTAGAAACACCTTCAGTCAAATTATAAATTAATCAATTATAAATAGTGACTAAAAATGTGTTCGACCGAATAGTTTAGCAGGACAATAAAGGCTTAAACTTAAAACTGCGATGTTTTTTTGTTTTTCTTAAGGTGTCCTTCAAACGTGGGTGGACTCGGCGGGGGGAGATGAAGACCGGAAAGGATCCGTTCACCGTCGGGGAAAGAGTGAGGACTGAGGGTGAAAGACTGGTCAACCCCTTACCACTACAGGCAATCAGGTTTGAAGGGGCAATTAGCAGATTAACACAGCAGGCGGTTCTAGTCGTCGGTGTTAGACTCAGGATAATCAAAAGAAAAGGACCGGAAACACGGCAGATCAGAAACTTTAGGTTCAATAAGTGCGGGTAAGTCAGGTGCAAAACAAACCAATCAAATAAAGAATACTTACAATGGCCTACCAGGGTCCCAGTAAAGCTAACGAGGCGGCTCTGAAGATCCTTCATGAATCTTTGATACAATGTTCCATTAGAAGCATGTTAGTACGTCGACACACGTTTCCTACCTCGGACATATAAATTTGCCGGGGCAGAGTAGCGGGTTCCATCGTTGTTGGTCGCCACGCATTCGTACTTCCCCTGATCGGACTCTTCGCTCTGCTCTATCTGGAGGGCTCCTGGTTGGGAATAGCAAACGGGGTGGTGGAGTATGTTCGGTTAAAACGACAAGATGACATCAGGATCACAAATACAAACGTTCAAAGATACTCGTTTGACCTCCAGGCCGCCATCAGCCGCCTTCCTTTTCTAGCTTCAATTAGACCTTTACTCTGGCGGTAGTTGGATATTTTGAGGAAAGTCGTCATTACAGCATAGAAAATAAGCTGCTGGACGAACTCTTGTATCTGATTACTATAAAAACTACATTTTTAAGGTTTAATCCCCTTCATTATAACGGCCTGATCCACTGTCAGAGGTACGGTGGAGACCGTGTTATCTACATAAAGGTGAGGGATAGCCGTAAGTCATGCATGACATTGTAATGTCACAGTGTAACTATACACTGTAAAAGAAAACATCTAAAAAATCAGGATAATTAACCGTAAAGAAATACCAGCAGCTGAGGTTGTAAGAATTCCAGGTTCAAGGCATTACTGGAAATTACCATGAAAAAACTTTTGAACAGACAATGCCAGTTAATTCTATTATATTGGAACAGTTTTTTTTTACCAATAATACATTTTTTTTACTTTTGCTTCAGAAGAAATTAAAGTAGGCTCTCAATAAATCTTTTTTTTAATTTTTAATTTTTTACGGTAAATTCAAATGAACATATCAGCAAAATCTGAAATTCAGACATAATAATTCCATCACTTTCACAGGAATGATTAGCTTGTGTCATGTGATATTTTACTGTTAATTCTACCCAACTTTTATAGCTTCACCTGAAAATTCTATTTTCCACATATTTTGACCATAAGAAATAAAGTTATTAACTATTTCTTGATTTGCGATGATTCGCCATATCTACAGCTATTTTGAATTTTACTGCAAAAAAAATAATCAATAATCAATAAATACTGTTGAGTTCAATGATTACAAAAAATGGAAAATACTGCATTTTTTTTTCAAGGTATTTTACCGTAATGTCTTGTTTATTACATGGTGAAATTCCACGAACCACAGCTTCTGGTATTTTACCGTAAATTAAAAAGTACACAGCATCAAAAGCTGTAATTCTATTTTCCACATATTTTGACCATAAGAAATGAAGCTATTTACGGCTATTTTGAATTTTACTGTAAAAAAAATAAACAAATACTGTTTTTATCAATGATAAAAAAATAAATAATCTGAATTTATTGGAATTTACTGTCATTTTATTTTATGTCCTCGCAACTCAAACAAGTTTAAATCTGATATTTTTTTTACCAGAATGTCTTGTATATTTTTTGATGAAATCCTACAAACAGCTTCTGGTATTTTAGCATAAATGACACAGATTTTTCATTTTATACAGATATTTTAGAAGAAGAATCTTCTAAATAGTCTAAATTTACCTTATTTTTGTCTTTCAGCGGGTAAATGCCTGTTTGTCCATTTATACTATCTATTTATACTACTATCTATTTGAGGAAAAAGACATTCATCCTAGCGCCAATCTGAGAAATGGTCCTGATTGAAGGCGTAAACTTTCCGGGCGGACCTTGAATATACAACATGTCACTGGATTGGTCAATATGGGGATGGGTGATACTGCTTCAGGGAAACATGGATCAAACAAAAGAGGTTTACAGTATAAGAAAGCAGCATAACAAGGGAAGACAATCGAAAGAAAGAAATCTAGGTAGGCTATGAGTTTTAGCATATTCAATCACACATTAAATGTAACATCCACAGAACAGAATAATTTGGGACTGGGTGAAGTCACTTTGGAAAAAAAATGCAGCCGATTCCAAAAAAAAGGTTTTTCTTTTTAAAAAAAATTGCTGCTCATACATGTTACAAAAATAGTCATTTGAACTACCATGTAAGGCGAAAGCACCATATCACCCTCTGCAACAAAACGTTTCGACATGCAAATCTCGGCGAGAAATGTATGTCGGCACAACTTACAACCTCCTGACAACCCTTAGCTGAAAAATAAAATGCAATTGTATTAGAAGACAAAATTCAAAATATCGGCCGGAGCCGACAAGAAGATAACCAACCACTGCTTTAGCTTGTGAAAGCTACAAAAGACACCCATAAAAATCCACCAATGGGATCAGCAGTGTGGTGTCACATGACCATGGGAAAAATGGTTTTTATGCATCAACAACAACTCTCCGGCTCCGCGGCACTCGGCTAAAAATGAGCCAATGGGGGTTCCTCGCCAGACTCTACTGTTTGCCTTCCCCAAACCCTGAAGAAAAAAAAAAGGTAAAAAAGGAAAATAGTCTCCAAACCCAAGAAAAGTAAGAAAAATAGGTGAAAGAGAAAAAAAAGCACCGTAGAAACTTTATCAAAAAAGTGGTTGTTTGGGCTTTTTGTAGAGATACAGGTAGAGGAAAGCAAATAGAAGACATGAAAAAAAAAAAAAAAAATAGTTTGCAAAGATAGAAAGAATTCTTTGGGAGAAAAAAAAGCAGAGGAGAGGCGATGTTGTCTTCAGCATGCCTGCGTGATTCCACAGCATCTGTGCATATTTTTAAGTGCTGAACAAGAACAGCTAAGGGGGAGGGGGGGGGGAGAAAAAAAATGCTTGGTTGTTTTAGTTGGACAAAAAGAGGGACACATGATTCGCTATGGCCGAAAAGAAAAGAAAAAAAAAAAAAGGAAAAAAAGAGAAAAAAGAATATATATATTTATTTATATATATATATACATGAACATAAAAAAAAATAGAGCTTAAAAAAAAAAAAAGGACTGTCATTGGATATGCTTATTCGAGCCAGGGAAAGCATATCACAACTGAGCGAAACAGGCTCTTGAAAACCAGAATACAAAAAAGAGGAAATAAAGCATAGACAAAAAAGATGGGATACAAATTTAGTCAACGAAACAGAAGGAAATAAAGGAGGAAAGGTCCGTGTGAAGGAAATGGGATTTGGTAAACAGGACGGAAATGGAGGCGACTGGAAGTGAATGGGTGGGTTGACAGCAAGAATGAATTGGTATTGTTTTCATTCTGTGAACGTCAGTTCAGCACTCTTACCTCTTATTGGTGTACCACCTGGGTGGATAATATGAATGCAAATAAGATTAGAAAGAAGAAGCATTAGTACGTGTAGATAGAGGCTGGGGGGCTTTGGAAGAAGAATCAAATTAGATTTAACAGGGTACGTAAAAAAAAGGAAGGTACTAGAGGAGAGAGAGAGAGGAGGGAGGGAGGGAGAGAGAGAGAGAGAGAGAGAGAGGAAGAGGAGAAGGAGGTTTCTGCAGACTAGTGGCAGAGAAAGACAGGGTTCATCATAGAAAACTTAGAGAGAAGAACTTGTACATTGGTGGACCAAGGGGAGGTGCCATTTTGGAGGTGGCTTCTGAAGACCATCTAGTAAAGGGAAAGACTTTGAGGACTGTGTTTTTTTTTTTTTCTTTCATTTTTCTCGTATGAGACTGAGAAAACAGAAAAACTTGAGATCCCTTTGCTGGTCACCTCCCTAAAAACTCCTGAAATGTCGGTCAGAACTTTGCTGGTGTTAAAGAAGGTTAAATAAGTGAGTAGGTGGTGGGTCAGTGAGTGAGTGACAGACATGTTAGGACAGGAACTTATAAATATATATAGTGTATATCCCACTACTTGGCTAGGGCTGGGTGAGAAGACTCCAGGTAAAGGTGATGCTATACACTGTCAAAGAGAATAAATAATCTAAAAAAAAGGCTGTGGAGTTTACGGTAAAGTAGCGGCTGCAGTGGTGGCCAGAATTTCACCGTAAAAAAATATATATATACGCTGACCTTGTGTGAGACGTTACCGTAAAGTACGATGGAAAAAACGTAGATTAACAGTAAATTCCAATAAACTCAGATTTTTCTGTTTTTCACAATTATATAGGATTAACTATTTGTTTTCTGTAGTACTCGTCACATTATGGTATGTCTCTAAACTTTAGCCAAAGTTTAGGTTTTTACAGTAGAGTTCTGTGTGTGTTTATTGTCCCTTACTGTTTTTAAAGGAAATTAAAGAAATCTGTTACTCAAAGTATTTTTATAGTAAATTCAAATGTTCATAGCTTTAAAATCTGTAATTAAAACGTACTAATACTGTTACTTTTACGGTATTGACTTGCGTGTTACGTAAATCAAATTAATTGTTAATTCCACCAAAAATTCTCTGTTTTTTTTCATCTAAGTAAAATTTTTACAGTTTTTTTTTCAACTCCTGGTTCAAATTTTTACAAAAAGATATTAACATAAAATTATTTAAAAAAAAAAACTCAACCATTTAGCGAGAGTATAACTTAATTTCTACAGAAACAAAATAAAATAATATCGATCTCATACTGAGTTTATTGAAATATACTGTAATTTGATTTGGTACCGTAAAAAAAACTTTACTGCAGATCTGTTTCTTCTGAGGGTATTTTACTGTAACATCTTCCATATGGGCAAAGCATTCTTCTTTTTTCTATTTTTTACAGCAAACTTCTGTCAACCATAGCTTAGTAGTTTACCGTAAATCACAACCGTAAAAACAGATTTTTTTTTAAAGTGTAGCTGAAAGTGGGAGGAATCTTAACCCCTTTTTTTTTCTTTGTTTAGGTGAATAGTGTGTGTGTGTGTGTGTGTGTGTGTGTCTCTACTGGTAGCCCTTAAACTACACTGTTAGTAAAAATGCATGCCATGCATTTTAATATTTGTTGGAAACATGAAAATTAGTGGAGGGGGGGTGATGTGTGCTTTAGGACTAAGCACTTACCAAAGGATTCTGTAGATTTAAAAATATAGAGAGAAGAAAGACAGCATAAGAATACCATTATATTCTTTGGGTGAGTTTAGTTAACAAGCTTCGGTTAATGCTTTTAATGACTAGGCGAACCGTTAGAAATGTAAGGGTTAATTCTACACAGTTGTGTTGAAAACAAGTCAGCAAAGGAAAGTAACGTTAACAGGAAGGATTCAACAGACGACAGCCGTGAAATCTGTGGAGACAGGTGGTCAAACATACAAGACGTCAAATCTACAAGGGGGGGTCCTAATGTATCGCCGTTAGCTGGGACACAAAGCGACAAGCTAGGATTTGGGTAGAGGACTAGAATATTCTGTATACTGTGGTAGATTATGGGGTGCGGAAGCCGAGAACGGCCATTGGTGGAAGACGTTTGTTTTTGCCTGTTGTCTCGCGATAACGAGATAATAACAAGCAACGGGTTTCCTCGAGATAACGAGATAATTATCTCAATGCCTGCATAACAGTAAACACACTTTTCTACTTGTGTTGAACCTTGATTGACGTAGAATCTGATGCGTTTCTCTCTAATGGAAAACTCAGTCGATATCATTTGTTGTATTCACGATGTTGATTAAGATTTACCTCCGAGTCACATGACCGCACGGCCGAGAAGTTAGGCCGATTATTTTCATCGTGAATCCGTTAACAGAGCTAAAGCTAGTTATTTAGATAACGACACTGTTATCAGTTGCGATAGTTATCACAACAAAACAGTTGTTTGTTTTTTTGTGTTATCACGAGAAAACGGCCAAAATGACATATTTGCCACCTTGGCCGTTCTGGGCTTCCATATTATGGTATGGAAGCCGAGAACAGCCGTGATGGAATTTAATTATTTTTGGCGGTAAACTCGTGATAACAAGATAACAAACTGGTTTATCGTTAGTTAACAAGCGACCGTTTTCTCGAGATAACGAGTTGATTATCTTGTTATCAAAAGAAAACAAGTAGCTACGTTGTCGTGTCCATGGGGACAACGCAAACGAGACACGAAAAGTTCGGCAAAGGGCCAAAAACTATGGGTGAAAAACAAAACATTCGAAATAATGACATTAACGTCGATCGTACTTAAAGCCAAAGCAATCTCGTTTTTTTTTTTATACGAGCTTAAGAAAATTTACACGCATTCAATTTTCGATGTCGCCATGGTGACGCGTACACAACTCTCAAAGAGAGGCTATGAAAGCAACATCAAACTTTGTCGAACTTTTATTGAAATAGAATCGGTTGCGTTTACCAAAAACAGAAAACTTCTGAACACATGACGGCCTTGGGGGGAAGCGTTAAAAAAAAATCAGAAAAACTACGGATAAGTTCCATCGTAAATAATGAATGATTACGAACACCTAGAAAATAACAGTCGGATCTGGTTGTCGTCCGTCGCGACAGTTGACTCGTTATGTGGAGAAAACGCCACTTTATTAAATACATGCCATCAGGGCCGCTCTGGGCTTCCATATAAGGCTACGTCATCCGCAAAGAAAATCAAACAAAGCGGTAACATTTAAGCCGGGGGCTGTGAATGAAACCAAATCCAGAGGTAGGGGGTACAGTTTCGTGGAGGTTCATCTGGAATTCTTTTTCCTCTTTTTTTATAACGGAAAGAAATTCTCTTGTTCGGAGAAAGTGCGAGAATCCCTCCTGCTGAAAGTACAAGGTCAACACAAAGTGGGGGTGAGGATTTTTCGGTCCCTATTTCCAAAAAGCAGATTCGGAATGAAGCCGAATGCTGATTATAATATCTATTTAAAAAAATTAAATTAAATAAAAAAAATAAAAAAAAAGACATAAGAAATTTACAGAATGAATCTAAAAAAATAAAATAAAATTCTGCACCAATGCAGTGAGAAGGAAATCAAAAGAAAAGAAACAGCAGCAAAATAATTCATTATAAAAGGTCACAGCGATGAGGGCAGAAGTTAAGCCAGCAAACACAGAAGGGGGGGGGGGACACAATCCCAACAGCCCATGACATCACTGGAATACAAAGACACACACACCGACAGACGACACACACCGACAGACGACACACACCGACAGACGACACACACCGACAGACGACACACACCGACAGACGACACACACCGACAGACGACACACACCGACAGACGACACACACCGACAGACGACACACACCGACAGACGACACACACCGACAGACGACACACACCGGGGCGTACAGAGAGTAGAGGACAGGAAGAAGTAGAAACAATGCCATTACCTACAAAACGAAAAAGCCAAATGAGAAGTTAAATTATACGAGGAAGAACAGGATGAGAGAACAAGGGGGGGAACCAAAAAAGGTCGGGTCGAGGGTCCCGAGAGAGAACCCTCATCGTTCTCGTAGGTGGGGTTTCCACCGTGGAGCATACCTGATCTGAGCTGCTTAATGCGACCGTTGTTGCTGGTGGTGTTGACAGGCAGGAAGTCTTTGAACCAGGAGATGTCGGGGTCCGGGTTGCCGCTGGCGGCACAGAGCATGGTGGCAGTGCGCGTTCGCTCTACCACCTTCAGCTGAGGGCCCATGTCAATGGTGGGGAAACCAGGGGGCAGCTGGTCCTCTGGGGGTAAAGGAGAGGTTGGAACAAAGGTCAGACTGGTCCAACTTAAGCGATACACCCTCAGGAGTACAGGTCCAGTAGGAGTCCGTCTCTGCACTAATGTAGCCTCAAGGGCTAATTACTGGACCTAAAGGTAATTACTACCCCTTTTCACACCAATAATAACCTGGTGCTAGTTCGGTTCTGGTGCTAGTGCCCGTGATTGGTTGGCCGTTGCGTCAACTCTTTGCTGGCTGTAGACCAGCGAAGAGTTGGTGCTTGTCTGGCACCAGTTTTGAGAGCCAGGAGCTGGTGCTTAGGCTGTGGAAAAGCGAAGAACTGGTGACCAGCTCGTTGGAAAAGGGCTAAAATGTGCCTTTTTTATGGTGCAGAAAAGGTTCCCAGACAGTAAAATGTTAGAATATGTACTAATTCTTCTCAATGTTATGGTTTAATAAAACAATATAAAGATTTATTTGGACCTTTACTACTTTGTAGTACCTTTATAGTCACAAGACTGCAGAGAACAGGAAGAGAAGATCTACACCAGGTAGATTTCAAAAAGAGAAAAAACAAGCTACCAATAAACCATCAATTATTTCTACGTTAACGGTTCAGGATTGTTTTCTCTCTACCTCATTTTTGTACGCAAAAAGGAATAATTCACCTACCTTAGCTTAGCATTAGGACTCAAAAACATCGACACAGCTAGCTAACAGCTAGCGATTATAAAAGGCACTAATTTTAAAAAAGCTCTCTGTTTCATCCAAACATATAAAATCACATTTAGGTGGATTACAAAGTGAAATCCTTCTTGGTCCGAGAACAGAGCGTAACGGAGGATAGATGTTCTGATCCGTCTCCAGTATTTACGCTAAGCTAACTCTCTATTGGCGTTAGCTCTATATTTAGCTTGTTTTACAAAATGTTTCTTTCTTTGATGCTGAATTGAAGGAAGCCGTGCCTCCGCAGGTGAAACATGTATTCAGGTGAGACGAGGGCTTGATGTGCTTTGATGTTCTTTGATGTTCTTTGATGGCGTGCGGCATGGCTGTAATGTTCCTGTCGGTGTCTCCGTTTAATGACGGAACAAGGGCAGGATCTCAGGATTTGAAAAAACAAATATTAAAGCAACTCGCCGCTCTGAACAGGAAGTGTTTTTTGGCTCGCGGCGATCTTTGAAAAAGCTCAGAGGGAATTATTCCGTACACACGGTGAGATCTCTATTTTCAAAACGTCTTTTGGGATATTCGTCAAGAGTTAATCGCCAAAACAACGCCGGTCCGTTCTGGAATGCCGATGAGGTCTACCCCCCCCCGTGATACGGCTAATTGGTGTCGTCGGTCGCTCTTGTAAACGCCACTTTTTTCGGAAAGACTTTCTCCATTAAATTTTCACGAGCAGACACGAGTCTGGGAGACGCTCTGAGACGCGTGCAGCCCAACGACAATCGTGGCCGCATTCCAACAAAGCTCTCGGGTATCTGGCAGGACAAAAAACCTCCACCATGGATAAATCTTCCCAGAAAAGAGAATTTTATTTCCAACGAGTCACTTCCAACCGAGCTGCAAAACTTTTTTGACACGACTCCAGATGTCCCGCTCTGACTTCGGGTTTTTGACGGTGATGACGGAATTATGAGCGGCGTTACCTTCAGCCTCTTTAAACCAGTTTGAAAAAGTCCAATTCTTTATGGCGGCTGCTTTGAACGCTGCCCAGTGTTGGTTCTGCAGGACATATTTTAATCGCCGTAAGACCTTGACATCACGTTCCAGGTATCCATTTAGGTAATGAGAGACATCCTGGCCTTTCTGTAGTTTGAAGTCGGACGATGAATCGACGTGTCGCACCTTTAAGCAATTTTCATTTTAACCGTTCATGCGCTGTACGGTTTAAATTTTCTTTTTTCTTTTTTTTTAGCTCATACCGCACGAATAAATAATCGGCGAAAGCTCACGACTTTTCTGATCGGCCCCAACAGCCCGTTGTGACTGTTCCAGACTCCAGCTTGTATAGACTCGTAGGACTCGGACTCGGTTGGGACTCGGTATGACGGTATGTTACCAGCCAGAAACTGGACTTTCTACTACATGATTAATTGTTCTTTATAATCCACATGATGCATCACGTCGCCGTGGCAACTCAGACGCTGAATGCCCAACTTAATTAATTATATGATTACCTTCAGGAAGAGTTTCTGAGTTGCTTATCGTGAGTTAACTATTAGCCAAAAAGCACAAGACTGAATTGTTGCTTGCCAAATAGTGAGCTCACTTTTCTCTAGAATCTTACTTCGTCTAATCCATCAGTCGGCATTCCTTGTCGTTAACGAAGTTAACTTACTTACCAAAAAGGGTGACATCATCATATCCCTGATTATATCGTAGTCAACATATGCCGGACAAAAATAACAGAAAAGTTCTGAAGGGAAATGGATTTTCACCAAATAGTGAACCCACGTCGTTGAAAAGTGCTATAACTTGTTTATAATCATATATTCATGACTTTACAGTCTAATACTAACCTGATTATAAACAGTCATAAATCCTTTAAAACGGCGTTCTCATTGCGAAAAGTTTTCACGACAGAATTTCTACGTCCTTTAAATTCACTTGAACGTTTTTCATAAGGAGCTCAATGCATCAAATCCACATATAAAATAAAAAGAAAAGAATCGCCAGAGTTAAAAAAAAAAGTTGCATCAATAATGCATTAATTCATTATTTTTCTAGGTTTCAGAAAAATCCGAAGCATCAAGGAATGTCAGAATGTGGCGTCCATTCTCCCGGACTAAGACACGGAGGAGTGGAAAAGTGATTTAACTGTACCAGGCAGGTCCAGTCCGATCTCCCTCCAGCTCGTTGGAGGTCAAACAGACAATTAGTGGATTCTAGAGTGAGTAAAAAGTAGACCTGATCAAACACAACAGCCAGAGGGAAGACCCGAAGCATGGATGTGTGCAGAGTAGCGTAATTGGATGTGACAATCCATGCAAACTAAAAAGCAAACTCCTGTGAAATTGCGATGTATTCTAGAACAAAGTGCTCAGAAGATCGTAATTTAGCTGGTTGCCCCTGGTTATTCAGCTCAAAGGAGGAGGAGGAGGAGGAGGAGGAGGAGGAAGAGGAGGAGGGGCAGGAAGGAGCCAGACAACGTTCGTTTTTAAATCATAAATGCTAAAAAGAACCTGGGGCTGATTGTGCAGCACATTCACAATCAGCGTTGCAGCAGTGTTTACACCTGATTACGATAAACGTGGCGGCGACAAGCGGACATACGTACGTACAGGGCGCCCATCTTCTCCGCTCGACGCGATAGAACAACAGAAAGGATAAGATGAAGGAGACGTGGGAAAGCCGGGTTGTTTTTGTTATTATGCGTTAACGCGGATCTTTTGGGTTACAAACTCTTTCGTGGATCGTTTTCTGATTTTATACCCACATAGATAATAGTGCGAGGAAGAACTGGATTGTTTTTAGGGAAACGGTCGGTTGTATCTTTAACGACGCTGCTCCAAATGTGGTGCATAGGAATCTAGTAAATATCATATTTTACTCCGTAGGTTCTTATAATTAAGGTACAAAGTAACATTTTTTCCCATAAGCCATTTTTTTTCCCATTCCCGCCAAAAACCAAGAGGATGTTTAAATTGTTGTTGCATTAAATTATCAGTCTTTTCGGTTTTATTACCACTTTTCTGGTAAATATTTAAGAGATTAAATTTATACATTTTAAGAAAGAAGAAAGAAATGAATTTTTTTGGATTTATTTTTCTTTCTCTGTAAAGACATTAAACGGCTATTGACAAAAAATGCATCACATTAAGTTTATTATTTTATTTATATCAAAATGACGTAATCCAATTGCAAGAAAATCTTACAAACTAATTGAAATACATACATTTTAAAATATTTGACTGAAATATTTAGTATCCTGTTTAGTATCCTGCATGATTTAAAAGATGAAAGAAAGAAAAAGTAAATAAACTTTGCACTCCTTCTTTAGCTCCTTACAGGTTCTTGGCGAGAACTTTAATCTCAAGGACATCCTCACGCGGGGACAGTTCCTGCCGTCCAGATCCATACGGTTCCGTATATTTAACAATGGATCTACACACTAAATGAGACGGAGGGGAGAGAAACGCTGAAGTCACCTTCTGCAGAAGTGCTGAGCACCGGTGCTTGGTATAAAAAAGATTCCCAATGACAATTTGCACACATTAGCCACGGCCAGGCTATCAGGCGGCGTGAGAGCGCGTTGCCAAGTGTCGGAGTATAAAAAGAACATTGGCTGAAAAAGAAGCTGAGTTGGCAATTTTTTTTTTTTTTTTACCCCACGACGTAAGACCACTGGACATAAACTCAAGCCATTAGCAGATTATATCTATCGATCACTTGGGCGGTATATGCAACGGCCGCTGAATATGACAAACATTCGGGAGTTTTGAAAGGTTGCTTGAGTGGAGTAAGAATTTGTTAACATTCTATCGTCGTGGCAACGCCCTCTGTTCAAAATCAACCCTCTCGCAAGCTGCCGGAGCGACTTCCTGCTCCTCTGAGCGCTAACGGAATAAACATAATGGACGTATAAAGGTGCCATTCTGTTGTTGGATAATATTTTCAAGGTCGCCGGAGGACTGATGTGGTTAAAATCACGGAGGGGAAAGGCAGCGGGAACCGAACGGTGAAAGAAAAGCTGCGGATCTCCATTAATCCTTGATGTCCTTGAAAAAAATGTGTCATTTTGTATTTATTGAATGATATACTATATAAACAGAACTTTTCATTTGAGCAAATGTATTTAATAGAGCTTTCATCCTTATCCTAGGAAACTGTGTTTTGCTAAAGTTGTATAAACTGCTATTAATGAGTTGTTATTATTCAAATTAAAGGTTTGGCGTGGTGGAAATCCAGATCGGAACCCGATTTATAAATGAAAGCGGCAGATTTTGCTCTGAAAAGGTTCTGAAAAGGTTTGATGTCAGATATCACACCTTTGATGGTAGGTATTGGGTCATTTTGAACTCATTTGACGATAAAACGATCATTTAAAGCTTGTATTTTACGATTAATAAGGTTTCTTTTGTAATTTTGTTTGAAGATCTGACAGTTTAAGATTAAACAAACGCAAAAATGGAAGTAAAATCAAGAGAGGCTTCAAAATTTATACCAGAAATGTCGTAAAAAAAAAAACAATCAGATTATTTTGAAGCAACACAAAATCAATAATGTTCAGATTTTCATGCCGCATGTCTCCGAAACATAATTTCACCGCATAATTAGTCGGGACATTTGAGAAGAAAATGAATCTTGTGCAGCTCCAGACTTTCCAAACGAAGCCGGCGTGAAAACGTAAAGCCTTCCAGTCACATTGCGGCTTCAGCTCGGCGGTTTTCCACCAGGATTAGATTCGGGCCTGACCCTTTGCTTCCCGAGCGGAACAAGGCTTTTCACCCCGCCGCCGAGGTTATTCTTCAGGGAAAAGCCCGGCAGACCATAATAAGATATATCTGTTGGACGTATTGAGGGGATACACTCTGCTGAAAGAGTCTGTCACAGGTCAGTTGTTGTGACAGCAGGGGGGGGGGGAGCCGGTGTTGTTCGGGAATCCCTCCTCGGCAAAGATGCTGGATTATGGAATTATGGGAATTTCAGGGAGATGACACTCCTACTTTTTCTACTCCGTTTAACGCTCCACCGGATAATCCCCCCCTCCCCCCCCCCTGCCTCCGCCTTCAGTTTAAGAATCTGTCGTTTTCTCGCCATCCTTCCCCAGATAAGATTTCAGCCACCGCATGAAGTTTGACAGCGGCGCTTATTTTCCTCAGAATCTTGAGCGGTAGCCATTTTTCCTCGGAACGCCGCGGGAATATAAATGGGAGTTTTGGGAACCGCTGATCAAAGCTTTTTTTTTTCCATGATCAAAAAAAAAAAGAAACTCTTAAAAGAAAAAGAAAAGAAAAAGGCCAGAAGAAGATAGCAGATAGCTGGACTAAATTTAGCGGTTCTGAAAAGGGGAGAAATGGGCCAAAATGTTCCGCTGGAGGTGGGGCCGAAAACGTTTTCACACTTTTGACGTTATTCATTTGATAAAAGGAACGATAAAAATAATCTAGTGGAGCGTTAAAGTAAGTGTCATCTTCCTGAAAAGAAAGTCTAAAAAAAGTGTAGAAGAAGAAAGCAGAGCTTTGGAGGGTTAAGGGCGCTAATCATGCTAATCATACGGCGCTGGCGCCGCTAACAAGGACATCGGTTAGAATTGGCTTGTTTCATGAAGTGCTAACGCGTTAGCTGACCTAGATTGAATTAAGGCTGGGCGTGTTGTGAAGTGGCAAAAGGTAATTAAAGCAGAAGAAGTTCGGTGATGTCATCGACCACACAAGTAAATATTTAAGCCTTGAATGCCCTCAAGAGTAAAAAAAAAAGAAGCATGTTTGCTAAAAAACAACAACTTTTGGAACCTTAATAGACTTTTGTTGGTTTCATCAAGTAAAATAATTCTGTTTAGTGAATCCTCAAAGGCTTTAAGATGCCAAGGATCGCAGGATTTAATATGCCAAAAGAAAATCCTACTCATCAAATAGGACTTTCCCGGTGCCCCGCTGACTTCTGGTGTCGTCCAGGGCTTCGTACTCGGCCCCTTACTCTTTAGCATAAACATTCTGCCGCTGGGTCATTTTTATAAACTGTTTCAATCAGGAATTAGATGTAGCGACTTAAAATGTGGACATTAATGAGTTAAAGAAGCGGGTTGACGCAGCAGTTGGGCTTTCTTGAAATGAGACCGTGAGAAACACAGAAACACAAAAACACAGAAACACTGAAACAGAAACACAGAAACACAAAAACACAGAGACACTGAAACAGAAACACTGAAACAGAAACACTAAAACACTGAAACGCAAAAAACACAGAAACACCGAAACACAGAAACACAGAAACACAGAAACACAAAAAAACAGAAACACAGAAACACAAAAACACAGAAACACTGAAAAACAGAAACACTGAAACACAGAAACACAGAAACACTGAAACACAGAAACACAGAAACACTGAAACACAGAAACACAGACACACAGAAACACTGAAACACTGAAACACAGAAACACAGAAACACTGAAACACAGAAACACTGAAACACTGAAACACAGAAACACTGAAACACTGAAACACAGAAACACTGAAACACTGAAACACAGAAACACTGAAACACTGAAACACAGAAACACAGAAACAGAAACACTGAAACACAGAAACACAGAAACACTGAAACAGAAACACTGAAACACTGAAACACTGAAACATTGTCCATTCTCATTTGTTTACCGCCTGTAACGTTGGTGGATTCCCACTCAATTAGACCGTTTTGTTTCGGCTCCCGTTCCAACCGACGTTTTCATTCTTGTTTTTTTCAGCTTTTTGTTTTTGTTGTGTTTTTCTCCTCTGCCTTCGGCGCGGCAGAGAGGACGGTTAATTCTGCTTTTGTTTTTGCACAAACAAAATTACTCAACCAAACGTAAGAGCTCTTGATTAACAAAGGCAGACACCAATTCCGTTCGCTGCCAGTTCTATGACGACATCTGTTCCATTTTTCTCGCCCACCACCACCGTCACCATCCTCCACCATCCTCCACCCACTCCTCCACTATCTGATTTTTCGATGCTGATTTTTGCAGTGTGGTAGAAAGAGCGACTAATGATAGACAGCGTTTAAACCCGGAGACACTTTATCAGCTACCTGCAGCTTGGTGAAACTATCTCAGACTCGTGCTCAGAGTCGCTCTGCTCAACGCCGCATCCATCATTCTGTCCACAAACTCCTGAGGTGAAACACACATTTCACCACAGCAGTCGGAGTGTTTTTCTTTTATTTATCTTCAAAGTATCGGTTCCTGTGTTTTCACCAGAAAGAACACGGACTTTTGGATGAGACCGATGGAGTAAAAAAACGTGTTCATGCTGAAGTTTTTGTTTTTCCCTTCATATTGACTGATTTGTACAGGAAACCAGAGGAGCAAAAACAGGAAGTTATACATTAACATAATAAACCCCCTTTGGACCTCAATTTTGTTTCTACTTCTCTAGAATCATTTGCACATATATGTTTGATTTTATTACTTTTTTATAAATTTTTCGGTCAACTGTTGGTTTTATAATAGATTTTAATTTCAAATAAGACCAAAAAATGTGAAAAAAAGTTATCAATGTAAAGTGCATTATAAATTAAATGTATTATTATTATTATTATTATCAAGTCTTTTCATAATTTCTCTTTTTTATCAAAGAAGTCATATATGTGAAATGATCTTAAAGAATTTAAAAAGGGCATAGTGATGATAATTAAAATTAGAATGTAACAAAAAAAGCCAGCATTAAAAAAATAAAGTTACCCATGATTACTTGATTGTGATTGGTTGATTAATAAACTGATTTTAATGAGCAATTTATACATTGTTTTTTTTTTATTATTATTATAAATTATTTGTATGATTATGACTATTATTATTTTATATATATATATATATATAAAATACATGATGTGTCTCCATGAGTCAACTCATGCACCAAATTTAAACAAAATTGGACAAAGTTATGCCTGAAAAACAGTGTTTAAAAAAAATTAAATAAAAAAAACTCCCTTCTGTGTGTAAAATATTTAAGATATTAGTAAATATGGGAAATTAAACTATTTAAAAAAAAGAGATATATCTCCTGGTGTTGATACATTTGCACCAAATTGGAACTAAATCGGACCACTAGCTCCCCCTAGTGGTGGAAATATGCCTCGATCTTTCCCAAAGTCAAACCAGTTCTTCCTCGTACTAAATTTGGACTAAATCGGATCAACGGTGGCGAAGATGTGTCTGAAAACGATGTTTTTCACAGAAAGCTGAAAAACATAAACTATTAGAATAATTATACGTCTGAGTTTTACGGGGACATTATTAATAAAGTAGTTAAAAACATTTTACAAACCCTTACTGATGGAAGTCTTACTGTTAAAAGGTCGAGAAATTACGGATTTAATCCACTGTCTGATATTTACAGGGAGAATTATTGCACTTAGAACATTTTGAGTGTCATGTGACGAGCCTTAACATCATGAATGTAAGACATCGGCGATATGTGGCGGGTGGAATCGAACCATTTCTGCACTATAAAAGGAAACTACGGGCAGAAAAGCTCGTGCAGCCGAGACCAGAGAGGAGACCAGAAGAAGTGTGTCGTCTGAAGTTTTCCCTTCGACGCCCTCAGAGAATATAAAACCTGTATTTATCTGGTTGAAACATCCCGCTGATATTTGGCAGCGATGTCGTCCAGTCTAAATAAGATTAGCTTCTTTTTTTTTCTTTTTTTCTTTCCCCCTCAGAGATTCTTTTAAGCCATATTTACCAAATAATCCTGCTGGCACCTGCACAAGATATTCTTCAACTAATCCAATCATGGAAAAAACAAAAAAACAAAAAAACGCTGAGCGCTGCTGCCTAGTAAGAGAAAAAAACAACAACTAGTACGTGCGACGGGGGACGATTCTGAAAATCACCTTCCTGATGTGTTGTTTGTTTGTTTTTTTTCTTTTTGCGAGTTCACAGACGACTGAACTCTGAGTCAACCTTTAAATTGTTTTAGATTATGGGCATGTATCTAGACTGATGTGGTTTGGATGATTGCGCCAACTGGGAAACACTCGTGTCGAGCTCCAGCGTCACACGTCACAATTATATGCCTGGGGTTGATGGGATTTATGTTTCTGGAGCTCTAGATGATGATATGAGAGCATTTATAAATGTATATATATAAAAGGCATGACTGCATTATTCAGAACGATCTACAAATGTGTGTTGTGGGCTTGTAGGTCAAATCTGATGATGTCGTTTCTAGCAGAGAGGGGGGGGGGGGTAAATGTTTTTGATGTAATCCACTTATTGAGAGTACACAGTTGCGTTTCAGTCTTCACTATAATATCAGTGGGGGATATTTTAAGCTAGCCGAATGATGTCGTCCCCGTGAGCAAGGGTTGTATCGCCGTAAAGCCCCCACTCCACTGCGTCGTACCTCTTGACTGAACTCCTCAAATACAATGTGATTATGCTCAAAGTGTTTTTGTTTGGGTTTTTTTTTTTTTTTTTTTCGCAAAAAAGCTCCAACAAGAGAGTAAAATATGCTAAATGCACGATGGATCTCCTCAAGTTGATTCTTATGCACCACATTTGGACTAAAGAGGACCCATTGTTAGAAAGTTACGTGGGAAAAACTTTTTTGTAAAAAAAAAAAAAAGTAAAAAAAAATAAAATACCCCTAGTGGGTAAAATATAAACTATTAGAGTAAAAATATACGACATACAAGATAGATCTCAAGTCAATTCCTACTCACCAAAAATCGGACTAAATCAAAGCACGGTTAGGTAACTATGTTCAAAAAACTGTGTTATTCATAAAAAAGATCCCCTTAGTGAGTAAATTATTAATTAACCTTTTAGAATAAAATATATGGGAAATACATTTCTCCCCAAGTTAATTCATATGCGTGAAGTTTGGACAACATCGGACTGATGGTTACAAAGTCACGTCAGAAAAACTGTATTTTTCCTAAATGGGGAGATGTTTCATAATTTGAAACATCTCCTCAAATTGATTAATATGCATCGCATTCATATCAAAACAACGGTTGCAAAATAATGCCCCGCAAACATTTGAAGACATAGGAAACATAGAGGTGCCATTGCCCAAAATGAGTCCAGTTCTTCCTCGCACTAAGTTCTATGGGCTTCTAAAACTTACATGCACAACTGTACATGAAACAGAATACACACATTCAGATGAAAAGATATCTTGTCTTGTGTGCGCTACTCTACGAGCTAAACCGAAACGACGGCTACGTTGTGGACCCTCATCCGCTCAGAAGCGGAACACCTGGTACTTCATTTTTGAGAATATTCCCTATTCTGTATCCTGTGGAGTGAGAAATTGGATACTTGACGGCTTTAAAAAAGGAAAGAAACACGCTTTGGTTTTTTCTTAGCTTATTGTAAGTTATTGTAACTCGCTGATGAATATTACTGTGAATTCGCCGCCGTTGGCTCGATCTAATAATTCCAATTTGCCGTAATTGAGTGTAATAGGAACAGAACCCTCGCCAAGTCAAAGTGGCACTAAGTCTCACCCACTTGTTTCCTCTATAAAGGCCGTCCGATAATTTGCCGAACAAATACAGTCTCCCTGAATAAACGGCTAAAAACCCCGGGGCAGACAACGACTGGATCGTCTAGTACCCACTAAAACTTTATTGCACCCTCGCCGCCTGAAGAAGCAAATCGGGGAATGGGTTGAGAAATTCTTGCCAGCGCCTTCCTCAAAAACTCTGCCGATGATGAACGTCG
>JBBDHG010000065.1:2362500-2407500 GCA_037951165.1 Lophius americanus | reverse complement strand
TTTCTGAGAAGAGATCAATTTCTGCGAGGACGGTCGACTCCATCTTGTTGATTACAATAATGAATAACTTGTCGTAATGTTTCGTTACGTATGAGGGGCTGGAGTCGGGAGAGGGGCATCCTGTCAGAATCGGCCCGATCTCTGAGCAATAACTCCGCCTGCGGAGATTTTCTGACACGTGCGACGGCCGTCATTATGCTTGATGGTCTTTGTAGCTCTTCCAAACGTATCCCAGCATCCTTAGAGGCACATACGGATGAAAATAAATGATAAAATCACGCCCTCGTATGAACTGTCTCAATCTGACTTGTATTTGTCAGATTTTCCTAAAATTGTTCATGTCGCTCAACAGGGTTTAGTGTTTTTTGGGCGCAAAAAACACAGTTTTTAGAACATTATGTCCCACTATGTCCAAATTGCCTCATATGAATCTATCTATCTTATATATGTATATATATAATAATAATAATAATAATAATACATTTAATTTACATGATTTTACTATAATAGTTCATATTTTGCTCCTTAGGGGTAGATTATTTGTGGAAAAACATCATTTCCTGTCTGTAACTTCTCAAACATAAGTCCATTTTTTTCAAGACTCATGAATTCACACGAGGAAATCTGTCTTTTTTTATTCCTCTTTTATTCCTGTTTGATAAACTGTATTTATCTTCCCGATTGAGTCACTACGGGATCTGATCCTAGAGCAGACTGCTGACTTCATACAAATAGTGAAGTGAGTCAATATGGGCTGTTTGGGATTACTAAGGAGTCACTTGCTTGGGATCGCTAAGTACAATGCAGGGGATTTGGGGCTTTAGCCTTGCTGTTGGGGGCGAGAGCTAAAGCCTAATTTATTTAATGTCTTAACTTGATAGTTTCAATTTGTTCTCTTTATTTTTTGATATGATGTCAAACATGTGGAAGAGGAGGTGCCTACAAACTGACCCCAGTCCCTATGGGATCTGATCCTAGAACAAACTGCTGACATCATAGAAATAGTTAGATAATCAATGAGCCACAGTTCATTTTAGGAGTTTGCATGTACAACGCAGAGGATTGGGGGCTTTGTTTTTGGAGCTATCCCCTTGCTCAGAGGTCAGGCAGAATGTAAGCGATCCAGATGTGGAAGGAGGACGTCACAGAATCCAGACTTCACAGTCCCGTCAACCGCCATCCTGAGGAAGTTTAGACAATCTGTGTTTTCTATCAGACGGACGAGTTAGAATCTCAGCGCGAGTCAGCAGCTCCGTTTTTGGAGCAAGAATGTATTTCTTCAAGCAGAATTGAGCGTTCCATGTGGCGGACCAAGTCCTGCCATCTATAGAGCTACTGCCAACAAACCAAATAATTGTATAGTGGCCATTCCCCCCCCCCCCCCCCCCCCCCCCCCCCCCCCCCCCTCCTCCTCCTCCTCCTCTTCCTCCTCCTTCCCCCCTCTTCTTTTTTTTTCAAGCCACCGATCAGAAGAACGGTAACTCCACAATGGTCACCCGCTTCATCCCCGCTGCATCCCTTGCTCCGGCAGTCCGAGACAGCTGACACAGCATTTATCTTGCTAAGCAATTTGAGCATGCAGAGCAGCTTTTGTTCATCCATCACCCTGCCCCTCCCTCGCCAGGCATTATGCGCCGACAATAATGGCGCGAGAGGGCAGGCATGAAAAATGACGGCGAGGGGAGGTACATTTAGAATCCTTCTTATCAGTTGCTCCTCACATTTTTCTACAGGTTTGCGTCGGCCGCAGAATTTACTCTTACTTTTATGGAGATCAGCGGCGTCGGCTTTGAATATAAACGAGGCGGCTCCTCGCGTCTTTTATTAAGTGCGGGGGCCATTTTTCTCATAACAATGACAAAGAGCGAATTGAATGCATTGTCTATGAATAATCACTGATCATGTGGAAGACCCCTTTCAGGGTATGTCCAGAGATCCGTCTTGGCTACGCGGCTTTGACTGCGCCGCCGCGCCGCTCCATACAAATGGAAATGATGCATTCTGTTTTTCCGTCACAGGAGAGCAGTTTCCCCATTTTCCGCTCCCACTGTCAAGGTGTGCACAGATGCCTAAGTTTGCCCACCTGTGTGTGGGGCACAGGGAATGAGTGTTGACAGCACAACAGGAGTAGGAGGATGGGATAGAAATCCTTAATCACGGCAGAATCATGAACCGGAGCGATCACATCCACACGTCACTCCGCCGGAGCTGCTGCCGTCGGAGGGTTTCGGACCCACTCCGACACGAATCGGCCGGGTTTTCGGGGGTTTGTTTAGCTAAATGACGATTAAAAGCATCTAAAAGGCGTCCGATCGTACGAACATTGTAGCAAAGAATAGTGAAAAATATACAGTAAAAATAAGTTTATCCAAAACTGGGCCTTGGTTGTTGTCCCAAACAGCAAAGGTGTAACCCTGAAAAAGGCCCCCTGTCCCCTGCATTGTGTAAGAAATTGTCTTCATTGAGCACCTCAACTTAGATGTAAAGTTAGGTCCAAAAAAAAAAAAAATTTTGTTACAAAGCTCCCCCTAGTGGGTTAAGTATGAACTATTACCATAAAACATGATAATTCAGCATTTATAATATGATAAGATATCTTAATGTAGATTGATATTTACCAAATTTGGACTAAATCCGACCAAGGGGTTAGAAAGTTCTGTCCCAAAAACAGTGTTTTTTATTTAAAAGAAGCTCCCCCTAGTGAGTAAAGAGCGAACTACAAGAGTAAAATATGATATAAACAGGACCGCTCTTCTTCACTCAATTCATTTCCACCAAATTTGGACTAAATCCGACCGGCGGTTGAGAAATTATGGCCTGAAAACCTTTGGAGATAAAGCTCCCCCTAGTGTCAGAAATATTCATGCAACCTTCCCAGCGACGATGACTTTTTTTGGCGGGATATAGTCTCTAAACAAAACCCCCGACAACTCCAAACTCATATTTAGGCCGTGACTCCTAAAATGTGCTGTCCCTTCATTTTCTCCACCCTGTCATTCCCGATTAGTGAGTGAATCAAACATCTTTAATTCAAAGACACGAGTCACATTCCAGTCGGGGCATCCCATCGTTAATCAAGAGGAAGAAAAGAAAAAGAAAAAACAAAAGGAAGAGTGGACTGAGGGAACCCGCCGATCGGATCCGACTTGGAACATCATTACGTTCCAGGGTTGGCCTTTCATGCAAATGACTTCTGGAATCCTGGAAGTCCATTACTAACGGCGCCTCCCATCCCGTTAGACGACGATCCGAATACTAATATCCCCTAGTTCGGATTTGTCACCTCCGTTGCTCGCCGAATGGAAATTACAACAATGTCCTCTTTTCTTCATGGAATCAGGCATCACCCCCTCCGGGGAGTTCTGCTCAGCAGATGCTCAGCAGTACTTTCTACGTGACATTGGAGCCCCAATGTAGTAAACCAACACTTTGTACGTATGACGCCTGCAGTGCTGTCACTTTTCTTTCTTTAACAATTTAACCATTTTTTACGTCTTTCTTTTTACAAGTTGAGTATTTCCGAGGAGCAAAAACATTTTTTCTTTTTACCAGCGATTATAGAGGTAGAAAGAAGTTTGTCTGCTAGCATGCTAACAAAACAGGAACCAGCTGTCTTAACTTTTTTTTTTGCCATCTTGTGTGCCGAAACGTCTCATTTGGACGTGTAGGTCGTAAGACGGCGTGGACATCATGGCTGGTCCTTTTAGCAGAGAGGATTGTGGGTAAGTTAGTTCTGTTTGACTGTATAGAGTAATAACTTGTAAGCTAACATTGCTATAACAGCTAAGAACCTTTATTTTTCTTTAGTTCCATGCTGTCCAGTTGCACTTCCTACTTTATGTCACATACACATATATATATATATATATGTATATATATATATATATATATATATATATATATATATATATATATATATATATATATATATATATATATATATATATATATATACATATATATATATATATATATATATATATATATGTGTGGGTGTATAAGTGTGCGTGGATGATTCTGTCTGTGTGATTTTACATGGCTGTGTTTGTGTATAAGTGTGTGTGTGCACGTGTGTGTGCGCGTGTGTGCGTCTGTGTGTGTATGTATGTGTGTGTGTATCTGTGTGCATTTGTATGTGTGTGTGTGTAAGTGTGTGTGTGTGTGTGTCTGTGTGTATAAGTGTGTAAATGTGTTTGTGTGTACATGAGGAGGAAAAACAGAAACAGAGAGACAGGGGGAGTGGGAGGGACACCAAACGTGGACATTGTTGTCCGTGTGAGCGTGCCCGCTCACGTGCACGATCACGTGCACGATCACGTGCACGATCACGTGCACACTGACTCTGTGCTCAGAGAAAAGAGGAGAACGTTCCACTTTTCAATCGGCCTCTGGAGACGGTTGAAAGTGCCTTTTGTTGGCTCATTGGTGAGATAAGATGTGTGTGTGTGTGTGTGTGTGTGTACGTGTATGTATGTGTGTGTGTGTGTGTGTGTGTGTGTACGTGTATGTGTATGTATGTGTGTGTGTGTGTTTGTGCGATGGCGTTGGCATGGCCTTCAGAGACTCGCAAAGCTAGCTTCTCTTTCTTTACTTTTACTTTATATATATATATTTATGTAGTATATATATATAAATATAGTATATATAGTATAAGTGTTTGAGGCCAAACTCATTTTCCACCTTGTGTAATGGCGGCTCATAATGGAGCGCGCCTCATTCAGGCATCTAGAGCTTTTCTTCTAGAGCCGTTTTCTCTGCTCACATCAGAACCGGTCCGGTTTCACAGAGATACTGTGAAACGCCTTTTGTGCTCAGGACACATTTGTGTTTGAATGGAACGTCTTTATGTAATCCAGATCAAATCTGCTGTCAAACATTTATGATATGTGTCAACCGACTTTTATTCTCACAGCTCCGCCGGATGTAAACAAAGTGCGTGACCTTTCCCGCCTTCTCTGTTACTCGTGTTTAGCTGTTAAATAACGTAAAAAAAAAAAAACAGTATTTAGTTTTTACACCATCTGATGTTGTTTACAGTGAATATCAAGGCTGGGCTGTAAAAAATAAAAAAACAGATTTCTTTTCGCCGCTAACAGAAAATTAAGTGAAGTACTGTCGAGTCTAATACGTGATTTTCTGCTCTTGGGGTCTATTTATGCACTGTAAAAATAAAGATTGTTGATTAATTCAAAGAAAGGACTTCAAACAGGAAACTAAATTAAATTAAGTTTCGTTGAGTCTACAATCTAAGTTGTAGATATTTATTTTTGAGATAAATTTGAAGCTTTACAAAAGTAAAATTCTCACCTTCTTATGGGTGGAATCATGCACTGTAAAAACAAAACTATGGATGAACTTAAATAAATGTATTCTAATAGTAACTTAAATTGAATTACGTATTTTTTAAGGGGAAATATTTTGGTTTTAGAGAGTTTTGAAGAATTTTAAAAGCTGAAATGTCATCTATATAATCTTGGGATTTAATTATGCACTGTAAAAATAAGAATTATTGATAAAACGTAAAGAAATTACTTCAAACAGTAACCTAAATTGAATTAAGTGTATTTGAGTTGACAACTTATGCAATTAAAGTTGGAAATATTTCATTTTCAGAAAGATTTGAAGAATTTCCCTAAACTGAAATTTCACCTTTTTTATGCTTTTATGCAATCATGCACTGTAAAAAGACAATTATGGATGAACCTAAAGAAATAACGACAAATATCAACATAATGTGTCATATTTATTATTTTAATTTATAAAATAGCTTATCTAATTGTGTCATCGGTGGAAGTCATTTTTCTTTTCATACAGTTTTTACAGTGTGTAATTCTTGTCTTAAACCGATGCAAAAATAATAAACAGATATTTATCTACGGTTTTGTATTTTAGTTCTTTTGGAGGTAAAACTGTGGGGGAAAATTTTTTTTTCTGAATGCGATTTGAAGAATTTTCAAAGTCGGATTCATTTTTACTTTTAATTTTGAGGTCTAATCATGCACTGTAAAAAGAAAACTGTTGATAAACTTGAAGAAATAACTTAAGCTAGTAGCCAAAATGACATATTTTGCAATCTCACTTATTAATTTAAGTTGTAAATACCTGATTTAATCGAGTGTTTGTAGCTGAAGTAAGTTTTTGAGTTCACCAAACTTCTCTTTTCACTCCATAGAGAAAAAACGAGTGATTGGAAAATGATTGCTGAGCTTTTCTTTTTCATTTTTTTTCCTCTCTTTTAAATGGCCGCAGGCTTGGAATGGATATCTATTTGCATAATTTAACTGTCATTCCAATTATTATGTCAGGAATAAGTACGCAAATGACTTAAGTCACTCAAAAATGGAAAGTTGCTTGGCTAAACGGCTAATGGACTAAAATGTCATCAAAATTAGAAAACACAACGTGAGTGTGACCCGACGCGCTAATTGGATCTCTGGCTGCGCGGTTTGGACGGCGAGGAACAGAAAAGACAGGAAACGAGGACATAAAAGCTCACCTGGATGAGATGGGAGGAAACGGGCATGTTAGAGGTACAGTTCTTGGGGGGGGGGGGGGCGTAGAGAAGAAACCTACCACGTAAAACAGTGAGTCTGGTGGTGGCGCTCGTCTCTCCAACGCTGTTGGAGGCGACGCATTCGTATATGGCTTCATCTCGGGGCGTGCGCAAAGGCTGAATTCTTAGCACAGAACCAGAACCATCGTCGAACTCAATCACCTGCAGGTGCGAGAGACAGGATAATGTTAAAGGAGATTTTTTTTCTTTTGGGTTCACAACGGATGAGGGACCTTCCACAGACCAATGAGCAAACAAACACAATCATCAATACTGTTGAGGACGTTTGGCTAACAACACTGATGACGGGTGAAGAAACAAAGCAGCTGTGATTTTTGTTTTTTGTTTGTTTTTTTAAGCATTAGTGAGCATTGTGGATATGTTCTGAAGGTGTCGAGGTAGTGGCTTGAAAATCTGTAACTGTATTTAACAAAATATATATAATGTAGAAAGTTCTTTGGAGATTATACACAGCAAACGGGGAGTTTTAAAAGTACATTTTCGAAAGTGTCGGATTCACACACCAGTCGACACAATTATAGTGTTGAGTTCACACAAAACTAGTGCGTAAGGTCAAAGGTTAACAGCATCACTCCATTTAAAAAAAAGTCCTAAAAATAGGGTTGGTAAAATAGTGACACTATAGGAAATAATAGTAAAGTTAAACGGAATATGTTCCCTGTTAATCTCGTAAACTCTAATGGAATTTAAAAGCTATTCAACCATCTATTCAAGTGTCTTCACTCGGAGAACAGAGGTTATAGCATTAGCTGCTGGTTAGCTTAGCAATCTGGTTCTCATTTCCTTTACTGGAGTTGACTTGCTCCACTTTGTTGTCCTGTGGGCGGAGCTTAATTAAACCTCCGGATTAAAACTCGTGAAATTAACTCTGATACATAACTCCAACACTAAAAAATTTTAAAAAACAGATAAATCCAAAAAATTGTTCTTTATTTTTTTCACATCTGCCTTTTAATTTTAAGGAACAAAAAAATTGAAATGCTGGAAATGTTTCGTATTTTATGACGAAAGAGGGTTTAGAGAATATATATATATATATATATATATATATATTTGTAGCCAGTTTGAAGAGATGTACGCAAGTGTCCGATAACAATGGATTGATTTGGATGTGGTCAATCATCGTATCGGAACAACGTTTTAAGTCCACATCGAGGACCGTACATCATTCAAACTGGGCGTGTTTAATCTGAGGTATTATGACAATGAATTCTTATTTTATTGACTCATTTTATAGAATTCCAAACAAACCAAGGTGATAGAAAATAGTCAAATTACAGATAAATGAGATCAGTATCATTTGTTTTACCGGCGCCCTCTCAGTTGTTATTCACAAAATAACAACAAGAAAACTATGATTTAAGTTGTTCTGCTTTCAAATAACCACACAAAATGAACTTTAAATAACCTGTGGGAAATTGTTTGGCGGATTTTATCTGTTTCTTTCTTCTGCCAAAATTAAACAGAAAAAAATCCGAATGTTGCTCCTGGTATCTCTTACTGCAGCCAGGAGCAGCAACACTTCAGTAAAAGAGCATGACCAGCCTCCACCTGTATTCCACATACAATTTTAGCAACTAAATGTTTTTCTTGCTGTGTAGCAGCAGCACTGACACAGGTTTAACGGCTGGAGGACGTGAACACACTTGTCAGTTGATTAAAACGTGCCTTTAATTTACTAATACTCGTCCGTGACCTACTTACATGTTTATTATTTAGCGTTTTAAATGTATTATACGTAAAATGTTTATATTCCTGCCCGTGGGCGCCGAGTTTTGACGTGGCTGGTCTATAGCATTGAAGTAAACCGCTACTGTCAGAATGAATGGATGATTGACGGGTCATAATGCGCTGCTCTCTCACATGAACGGCGCCCTCATTGATGTTCTTTATTTTGTAACCCGATGACCATATCCGGTCTCAGATAATGAAATAAAAATGGCTTGTATGTGGTTTACTGAGTAAGTTATAAACCCTTTACAAATCATGAAAAAACTGCTGTAACTCGTTAGATATAACATTTATCAGAGACCTGATGCTTGCCAAATAGTGAGCCCACTTATCTGTATTGGTAACTTGATAATGCCAAATAGAGAGCCACATTGATAAATTGACAAATGACTTATAAATTGTTGTATCATGTTGTGTCATGTAAACGTTTTATATAGTTTTGATTTTGTATGGCGGCTACTTCGGTCTGGTCTCCCTTGTAAAAGAGATTTCTGACCTCAATGGGACGTCCTGGCTAAATAAAGGTAAATAAATAAATACATGCCAGTTTATAACCCAATTATAAACCATTTCATGACTTCCTTTTCGGTCGTGAAAGAGTAAAAATGCTTCGTTTTTGTATCTTCAAAATGAAAAATCAATGGACCACTTGTTTTTTAATACCTGTTTCTGAAATGGAAATCAAATGACCAAAAGCTAAAAGAGACTCTGGACTTTCATCACTCCGTTTTTTTTGCTGTGTATAACTCTGTTTTTTTCTTTCTCTGAAGATATATCCAAACCGAATTCGTGATGCGTTCAGGTGCGCTATCTTTTTCGTAAATCAGGCTAGATCTGGTGTGCAGTTTGACTCTGTGCGGTAATCGGTAAAAGGAAATATCGATGCAGCCGACTAACTTTAAGAATGGGCGGGGTCACCTGGGGTCAGGAGTGGTTTGCTCAGAAACCAAGTCGCGGGGCGACGTTTAAAATCCGAATGTGTCCCACTCTTAAAGTTAACGTTCTATTCCCCTGGCAGATGCATCACACTGGGTTGTGTCGATGGGACAGAAACAAGCACAGACATTTAAAAGTGGCTCCATAAACGGTTGAGGACATTTGTACGAGAGACGAGAGACAGGAACCAGGGTTTTTGGACGGACGACACATAAAATGTTCACGGACAGGTGTTTGCTGGAGCTTGTTCAGCTGCGTCTTCTTTTTTTGCATGCTACATGTCGTATACTCACTGAGATTAGAAAGCCTGTTTCATAACCCAAAGTCTTTTAAACATAGATGTAGATTTTCAATAAATACAGGCCTGGGTTTTCACACGCTCACAGACATTCACCCACACACACACACACACACAGACACATGCGCACATCATAACACACACACACAGGCCTGACATTTCTGGAGTGTGCACGTGTTAGTTAGCAATATTATTTTAACATTTCATCGGCCATGCAAGACAGCGGTGTTGATGTTCAAGCTGCAAAAAAAAAAAAAAGCTGCAAAAAAAAAAGCTGCAAAAAAAAAAAAAGGTACATTTGAAAGGAAGTTCTGGGACTTCTCAAAGGAAATGGGTTTTTCTTAGAGATGAGGCTGGAGTGGGTGATTGGATTGAAGTGGAATGATGGCAGCCAACAAGCCCCGCAAAGCTACAAGGGAATAAAAAAAAAACTAGCGTTAGCATGCAGCGCGGCGCGTGCCGTGCAGACGCCGTGAACTCTGATAAGATTAGATTTCGGCGGTTATGAGATGCAGGAGAAGAGGCGGGGAGAAGGTCTCTCAGCTCCGTTAAGCTATTGCTGCTTAGCATTAGCAAGCCAATGTGGCGTCTCCGGCAAAGTGACACCGCGACAGTCCCTCGGAGTGACGCAGAAATGAGCAGAAATCTTATCAGCGTTCTGCGTTGATACTTTATTTCTCATGGGAGTCCGGCTCGGCTGCAGATTAAAGCCGACCAGAAACGAGAGCTTCAGCCCAAAAAAAAAAAAAATGGAGGAGGGTGTAGGACATGCATTCAGATAAAGATGCCACAACGCAAAAGGAGATTTCCAAGTGAAGGCGCCTGCTTCCGCTTTTCACTTTACATAAAGCTGGCGTGATGCTAATGCGGGTATCTGGGTCACACCAGTTGTTGTGTTTTTTTGGTGATTTTTTTTATTTTTTATCTCTCTTCAAGCCAATTTCCTTCTACTTATCTTTTATTTAATTACAAAATCCGTCGTCCAGATCGTTTGTGCGATTGGCTCATTAAGAATCAAGCATGTTTTTTTGGGGTTTTTTTAAAAACCAGGCCGGATCATTCAAGCATGCTAATGCGTGGTGGCAAGTCAGGGCCAGAAAAGCGGGCCAGCAGGGTCATGGATTACGTGCAGAGCCGGGCGGCGCTGAAGCATTCCAAATTTTGTCGAGCATTTTACATCAGAACAATAGACCTAATACCTCAAATCTCTGGTTGCTGACTTTCTTCCCCTTCTTGTTCCACACAATCTTCGGCCGTGGATCTCCCGTAGCTTGGCAGATGAAGGATGCCACCCCGCCTTGCACGCCTGTTTGGTCATTGGGGGTTCTTAAGAACTTTGGCGGCGCTGCGGACACACAGAAGAAGAGATAGCAATGGTATTTAGTGAGACTGCTAAGCATGGCGGGCCGAGCAATTCATCTTCCTTATCAAGCCGAGCGCCCTGGAGAAAGTTGGGTTTCAGCGTCTGAGTGTTGGGAGGATTGAGCTCTGAAGTCACGACGGGAGATCGTACCGCGTGAGCGGAGGTCAACGGACAACATCGGGTCTCCGGAGTGACCTTTAAAAAAGTATTTTATTCTGGTTATTCTGAAAAAGGCATCGACCTTTTCAAGTCAGTAGTAAAAAGGCAACAGGATGCCGGTTTGAAATTAATAAATGCCTTAAAGAAATAAAATAGCTTTTACTTATTGAGGACATTAAAAGTTTCTAAACAATATGTTGTTCATCTCATTGTCAACATCCTAACCCTAAACCCTAATTCTAATTCTAACCCCTAACCTTAATCCTAACCCTTACCCTAACCTTAACCCTAACCTTAATCCTAACCCTAACCCTAACCCTAATTCTAAACCTTAACCCTAACCCCTATCCCCTAACCCTAACCTTAACCCCTAACCCTAATCCCCTAACCCTAATCCTAACCTTAACCCCTTACCCTAATCCTAATTCTAACCCCTAACCTTAACCCTAACCTTAATCCTAACCCTTACCCTAACTTTAACCCTAACCTTAATCCTAACCCTAATTCTAAACCTTAACCCTAACCCCTAACCCTAATCCTAACTTTAACCCCTAATCCTAATTCTAACCCCTAACCTTAACCTTAATCCTAACCCTAACCGATAACCCTAAACTCTAACCCTCAAACCTAATCCTAACACTTGACCCTAATCCTACTCCTAAACCTAACCTCTAACTCAACCTAATCCTAACCTTACAATCCTGTACAAAATCATCTGCTCTACATTGTAAGGAGATTATCCCTCATTATCATCCCGGCTTTGTCGGCCATCACAACCGATCTCTCTTTAATTTCTATCCATTTTCCTTTGTTTCGACACACCTTCCATTATTTTCATTTCACCTGCTGTAAAATCAAAACGCGAGGAATTGATGAGTCGTCAAAGAAGCCTGATTGCAGCCTTCATCTCGCGGCATCATCACGATGATCAAGGATGATTTTGACGGCAGAAACATCCCGGAGCGAAGTCTGACTCGCTCTGAGTTTCCGTCTGAAGCCGGAGGGAGTGTCAGTTTCGTCCGGAGGGTTTGTTACGTTTGTTTTTCCTTTAATTTTAACAAAATCTAGTATTTCACAGTAAAATTCAGTGTATTCCACATATTCTGACCATTAAACTCTTTATTAAAATTAATCATATCAACTACAGTGATATAGTTTTTTGAATTTTCTTTTCTTTAAGAGTTGCCATTTGACTTTTTTTTTTTTTTTTACAACAATCTCTAGTGATAATTTTTTACAGTGTAGATTTAAAAAAAGTCAAAAAAGGTTGTAATTAATGTCATATTTGAAAACTTTTTGCAATAAATGGTCCTTTTATACAAGACACTACAGTATATAGCCATAAAAATATAAAACGTAAAACTGTTAACCGTTAACCAAATTAATCACATAAACAGAAAATTACAATAATGACATTAAAAAATACGATTTTTTTTTTTACTCTAATTCGACCAAAAGTTTATCAATTCCCGGTAAATTTCCCGGTTCTGACCGTAAATTGAAAAGATTAAATCCCCTGAACTCCCTGATTGCCTTCTGACATGCACACACTCCTGCATACACACACATGAGCAAACACACCCCCACACACACACACACACATAAGGACAGAGTTCTTAGTATGTCTTCCGTGCCCCCTGCCTGTCAGAGGCGTCGGGTGGGCAGCGGAGTTGACGCTGTGTAATTTGCAGGCAGCAAAAATACACCATTACATCTGCATTTGCACCTTATCTCCTTGACTTCTCCGGGGCGTGGTGCGCCCTGGCGTCCAGCCAAGAGGGTGCTGATGGGTAATTGATATGCTATTGGGGATGTTTTTTTCGCTCCAGGGGCCATCCATTACGGCTCGGCGCGTCTCCCTACGCCGGCTGTGATAGACTGCCAGGACATGTACTAGGAGATCAGCGCTGGAGGGGGGGGGAGGCGCAGCACAATGGGGAGTGATTGAGGCGTGACATGGAGGTAATGGTGTTTTCACAGACATGGCCGCTGATATCGCCATAATATCCCCATTTTAGGTTGGCCGCCGACAAACATCTATTTTGGTCGACTCTGGGTTCGGCGTCAGGTAGACAAAGGGTTGATTGAAAGGCCTGTTCTGTCGGAACAATGGCGTGGCTGTAGCGCCTTGACGGGAGCCTTGAGAAAAACGGTCCCTGAACAAACGAGCTGTTAACGCCCGCGCCACAAAGAGATTTTTCAAGTGACCGCGTTGGAACAGTCACCAAGAAAGTTCAAAGACGCGTCGGCTAATTTCGCCCGCAATCGTATTTATATTTTAGCTCGGTTAGCCTGTTAGCTGCAAATCCAGCGCTAATCAAACGAATGAGAAATACATCCACTCTTGTCTGCAAGGCGGCAAGTATATATATATTTTGAATCTAGCAGTCCAATATCAATAAATCAGATTATTTTAGGCGATCCTAAAGCAGTTTCTCTCATTTTACCATTTCAAAGTAACGTGTGGCGAAAGTTTACTATAAATGTTACAGACGATAAAACACGGAAGTTTGTAAAAGTTTACCTCCGTCGCGAGGCGTTATGTCGCCGGAACGGTGACAGTGTAAAGAATTAAACATGGTGACGGTGACAGGAGGCTTGGGAAGTAAGTGAAAATCAAACTCTCCACAGATCGGGACAAACAGAGCAGAAGGATTTTTAAGTAAAGATCGTCAAACTTACGTCGACGTTGTTGAATTTTAATATCCAATCGAGGACCGGACCGAAAAGTTGTAACGGCAAGTATTAAGAAGTTTAATGACGTTAAAGATAGGCCTTCGCCGCTACCTCTGCCGTTGTGTTAAATTTGTCCTAAAAACAATGTTTTATACAAAAACGCTCCCCCTAGTGTTGAAAATATGAAGAATTAGAGAAAAACACGAGATTGATTCTAATGCACCAAATTTAGACAAAATCCGACCAACAGATAGAAAGTTATGACTGAAAAACTGTGTTATTATAAAACAGCTCCACCTAGTGAGTAAAAATATGAACTATTAGAGTAAAATACAATATAATAAACATTAATCTCCTTGAGATTATTCTTAGGCACCAAATTTGGACTAAATCCGACCAACGGTGGAGAAATTATGGCATGGAAACTTTTGGTAATAAAGCTCCCACTAGTGGCAGAAAAACACAACCGACCTTTCTCAAAATCAATCCAGTTCTTCCTCGCACTAAGGTCTATGTGGCTATGGATTTTGGAAACGATCCTAAAAAAAAGTTTTTGAGTTACGGCATTAACATAAAGGAGACGCCACAATAAGCCAGACTTTTCGGGGATATAATAATCCCACGTATGAAAAGTGAGACCAAGATAATTATACAGTTAGCACTTGTCTAAAGCTGCAGAACAATAGAAGTAAACACATGTCAGACCTTAAACACGTTTAAATAAATACAAAAATATATGCTACATATAAGAATACAAACATTTTCCGGCAAAACCCAAACCCTTGAAAATTGGCACTAAATAAAGCGAAATACTGAGAAATACCCGTAAAAGTTAAGACCGTGCGACAAAAACGGACCTTTGAAAGTGCTGGATTGCGTCATCTTCGAATTTAAAGGCCTCAAAATAGTTAACTTTTACAATCTGTTGAGTGTCTGCGGTCTAAATCATGGGATTGGTTTTTTATCGCCATGATGCACTTGGGTTCAGAGTATCTCGCTCAGATCTGCATTCAACACAAGTTTGTTTGATACCGGCTTAACTCACAGCCAGACGTCGCCTTTAAAGACTTTTCTCCCCCCCCCCCCCCCCTTTCAAATAGATCAGTAGTCTGCCTTTCATTCATAATGGCCCAAAAACATTTCAAGTCATCAGGATTCCGGCGTAGACTTAAGTTTGATCTGCCAAGTCATTAAAGAACATGAATCAAAGAGTGGAGAAGGAACATTAATAAAAGCCACTTTCAGTCGGAGCCTCTATTCGGCGCAGACAGCGGTCCGAGACAGCTCGCTTTTCACAATTATTCTGACTGACATATTCAATTTCATTTGCATGAAAAGGGGCCATTTCCTCCCCGAATCTTTAACTCGCTGGGCGAGTCGCCGGCTGCGGAGCGCAATAATTAATCCGAAACACACGGGGCGGCAGTCGGCAAATATCCCGGCTTCATTTGTACGTACTGGCGGGAGAAAAGGAGCGTTTAAAGACGCCATTAGCCACCTTCGACATCTTTAAGCTGCGGCATTCCGGGGTTCTGCGATAGTGACGTATCGTCGCGGTGACAGCCGGCGCCGCGGCTCGGAGAAGAAGTGGGTGACTAATGTTGGTGGAGGGGTGAAAGTGGCCACATTTGAATCTTCTGAAATACTTGTAATTCTCTGACCGGCCATTGATGCAATATCATCGCAGCATTTTTTAAATAAGTAACGGGGGGGCGGGTCTGTTTTGCTGCTGGCGCTTGTGTGTTTAGAAAAAGAAAACAACCTCGCTCTAGATTAATGAACGGTTTATTCTGGGTTCAGACACCTCTCGTTTAACAGAAGGAAAAATGTTGTGACTGTTGTGATGAAGACAAACAACAACAGGGATAAAGAATGCAAAAAAAAAACCACGCGGCTCAGAATCTGCAGCATTTTCATGAAAAAAATCGTGGCTTTTTTTAACGCAAACTCCACATCGTAGGTGTTTGGAAAGAGTTCGGACACAAAAAAAAAAAAGACGTAAAGGAGCTGCTGCTTAATTGCGACAGCCGGCTGATTTGCATTGCGATGCTCATTTGTTGATCTTGTCTTAAATGGAAACTGAAATTCTTTTTGCAATTAGGGATGAGTTGGAAACGGATCTGGGCCCTGAATGATTGTTAATTACCGGATCAGGAATAGTGTATTAATTCACTGCAGATGCTCCAACGCAGCGCAACGACAGCTTCCCGCTCCTCCATCAATAATATGCCTCCTCACACACACACACACACACACACACACACACACACACACACACAGATGGTACTTTATAATCCTACCGTAGACCTTAAGGTATTTTACATTTCATTTTACCCAAAGATTGTTTTCGCGTATCTATAGTCAAATCTATAAAAGCAATCCTTCTCCTGCATCCCTTTTCTTTGAGAAAAAGTTTCAAGCGGTAATATTCAGAATGCGTTTTTATGCACTTTTATACACGATGCGGTCGGTGTCTTTTATTTGGACTCTTAGTTCGCTGGGGTCGTTTACAACAGGGCTTCAAGGTCGGATATTTTACCGTATTCACTGTAATAGATAAATCACCGGAACACTCCCCTCGCCAAATGCTCAACTGGATGACCAAGGTTACAAAAAAATCGTACTCCTAGGGGACTTCTTCAACGGCGGTCAGGTAGTTACTCACGCTCAGTCGCGCCGCTACACGGGTTCTGAGCTCCTGGCTATGGATCCGTGGACTCGAGGCTCAGAGAGCAGCAACAGCTTGAAAGGGAATCGCTAATGCACTTTTCCCACATTCAATGCACTGACGGATTCTACGGCGAGGTGGAGGAGGGCGGGCGGGAAGAAAAAAAACTCCCGAGGTGCACAAGGACAGCATTTCATCAACATGGCCGTGAATTCAAAGACGCACTCATGTGGGTGTTAGAATGTTCCCAGAGGGTGGAGGGAAGATGGAAAATGGACATATCTTCTGTGTGGAGGTGGGGGGGAATATAGACAAACTTTTTAAATAAAAAGCTGTCACTAGTGAGTAAAATATGGACCATTAAGGTGGAATAGGATATATATATAAATATCTATATATATATATATATATATATATATAAGATAGACCGCCACTGGAACATGATGGATCTGTTGGCCAACATCCACCACCACCACCACCACCAGCGGCAGCGACATTGACAGCAAGAATATCCCAACTGACAATTATTAGGTGTTATTTACTGAGCAGCAGCGAGTCTCTGTCCGCGTTTGATTAGCTAAGATGGAAACTGAAAGCATCCCTTATTAGATTCTGGTCGTAAAATACCTTTCAGTTCAGCGCAATTACAGCCAAGAAGGTGGAGGCGTGGTCTTCTTCTGCGTGAAACTTGTAACGTCTACAGAGGAAGTGGTTTTTCTCTCTCACTCTCTCTCTCTCTCTCTCCCTCTCTTTTTTGTATTTATTTATTTATTTTGCTCTGTCTGTCTCTCTACGCGGCGCTCGCTGTCTGCCGCCGCCATCGCCGCCGCAACCGTCTCCCTAAGGACACATTAGCGGAGGTAGAGGGATCCCGTTTGTCACTTAATGAAACGGCCCACTCAAACAGATGGCTTTTCTTCAAACGGCCCCCGACGCTCTCAAAGCCGGAACCGAACGGCCGCTGTGGCGAATCAGACGCATGAGAGCCTCGTCTCTCCGTTTGCACCGGAGACCAAACCGAAGGGAACGCATGAATATTGAATCAGGGCTCCACTTCTGGGCACAACATGATCGACCGGAGGAGAAAAAAAGAAGAAAAAAAACCTAAAGGGGACGCTGAGAAAAACCACATCCTGTGGAAGAACCCGAGATCGTCTCCCGCTGATACCAAATAATATTCAATAAGACTTCATTTTTCATCTCCTTTCATTCATTACGCGCTCGTTTGTGCGCCAGCGCTCAAATCTGCGAGCGATCCGAGCGTGACCGTTGGAAGGAAGGAAAACAGTGGAGCAGGAAGTATGAAATTTAGATTTGTTTTCTCTTGTTTGTTTTCTTTCCTTCCAATGTCTGGCAAAAAAAAAAAAAAAAAACGAACGAAAAAAGAGAGAGAGAACGAGCGAGAGGGAACGCAGATAAGTAATTCTAATTGTGCAGGCTTACTCTGTTTGGTGGTCGGCGCAGTCTATTTGCAAAAAAAAAGAGAAAAAAAAAGTTAATTATCTGATAGGATAGGCGGTGGCAGCCACTAACACAGAAAACCATTCGTTCATTCTCTTATCCAGCAGGCAATGGAACGATTCATTAAATGGCAGTGCTGCTGCAAAATGGCCAATAGTTATCAGACAGGGAGGGGGAGGGAGGGAGGAGGAGAGGGGGTTGGGGGGGGGGCTGCACAGACTTGAAAAGATGTTAAAAAATGGCAAAAGTGATAAACGTCTGCTGGTTATGTCAGCTCACTGACGGCGACTCCTGCTACATGGGATGTGCGTTCATCTCAGGAGGCCGATAAGGAAATATCTCCTGATCTGCAAAAGGTTGTTTTTTTTTCTCCCCCGACATGTTGGGGAAGATATCAAACAGGAAAAAAGTCGGACGGAATACCCATTACGCGAAATAGTCTAAAGGCTAGATCAACTCAAAAGGGGAAATGCGTTCAGTTTTTTTTCTTGATGGCGTAACATCCACATAATTGTCTCTGTGCAGAAAATGTTGGCTCGTATTCGTCGGCGCCGGAGCGCAGATGGCAAATCATTCCAGGGATTCCACAGTTGTATATTTTTTTCGCAGACCCACGATTTTCGCCGAGCCGTTTCCGACAAATGCCAGTTATCAGGACGTAAGAAGTGACATATTTACCGCCGCGTGTTCGTACAGACCCTCGGAGACGCTCAACCAAACTACAAGGTGACGACCTGCATTCCTTTCACCTGATCACATGTCCTCACTTCAGGACGCCGCTGTCCAGCCGCTTTTCATCAGGATGTCCAATTATATTCTCCGAAAAGTTGGGGGTGTTACGAAGAAATCATCAACGAGTCCGTAGTTCCTTCGTGTTAAGGCGATAACTCAAAATCTATTTCATGGATCATTTTCAAATTCTAAACTCGCATAATCCTTAGTACGAGGAAGAACTGGATTGATTTTGGGTAAAGTCGGTGGTATATTTTCGAAACTAGGGGGAACTTTATCGCCAAAGGTCGATAAAGAAGTTTGTCACAACAATTCTTATTTATGGAACGTCACTTCTTCAACGTAGGACCGATTTAGTTCAGATGTGTTGAACGAATCACGTCGGAGGGAATCTATCTTGCATATTATATTATATATTACCCTAAAAGTTCATATTTTACACCGTAGGGGAAGATTTTTCACAAAGCAACACATTTTTTTTTAGACTCAACGTAACTTCACATTTAATTTGAGCGGCTCAGTTAGGGGCATCGCTTGTTCAACGCAGGGGATAGGGGGCTTTTCAGGCGATACACCCCCTGTTGCCGGGGACACCAGGACGATGTCTTTTATGGCCTGTTTGCCCCCTAGTGGCAGATCATGTGTATCTAGAGTTACTGACAAATGCAAATCTACATTTTTGAGACAGGCAGACCTACTTTCCACATTTTTTTTTTTAGTTTTTTTATCTCTAAACCAATAAAACAATAACTGCGTTTATTTATTGGTAATTACCCGTACCTTGATTTTAGGAGCTTTTTAACATTCTAAAGCTACTGACTTCTTCAAGGTCTTCAATTAAAAAATGTCCAAGAATTCTTCACCTCTTGCGTTTGTTCAAAACAAAAATATCTACGAGTAATATACTAGTGAAGAGAAAAATATAATCTGTGTATAAATTGTTTTTGCTCAGTAGAAAACGAAAAAAAAAAAAAATTCATTGATCCATATTTTTATTTTTATTTTTTTCTATCTTATATTTTCCGTCTACGATTGCAGCTAAGCTAAATGAGGTGTTGTAAAATGTATTAAGATTCAAACTTCTACCTGATTTGACAGATTGTGTATGTAAATCCTGCTGCAGAGGCGCTGAGGACAAGTTTATTGTAAAAAATGACAACAAAAAAAAAATTGGGGCACCAAATCCCAACTTCGCTGCCCCCCAGTAGTAGTTGTTCCATTTCAGGCGCCTATGCAGGCGGTGGTCCTCAAACCGTCACAGGACCAAAGTGACCTTTCGCAGGCCACTAATTTTATGTGGCAGTAAAAGGGAGAGTGCCCCTTCAATTGAGCCAGAATGGCAGTAATGGAAATGTTTTTTCAGGTTTTAAAGTTTGTGTGATTTGTAAGAATTCAGCAGCGAAAAACCGGCTTTCTGAAAATTTACATTTTTATTCTTTACCTTGAGAAAATGACATAAGGTTTTTTAATTCTGAGCAGTGACTAACTGAATGCGTCGAAGCGTTTGAAGCAGAAAGGAAAGATCTTTGGCGTATCATTCATTATAATGTCACTTCATAGTTTGAATCCTCAGCTTTTCCGCCTCCCTGCTTAAATAGATTTCATTTAAGTCAAAATGTTATCAAAGCCTTAATTGCGCTAAAGAATTTTATGGATAATTTAATGCCTCTAAGCCTTAACTATTATATGCCAAATAATAGCAACGTAATTATCCCGATGAATTAAATGTAAATGATTATTTTCAATGATACTTTTTTAATTAGTTTGTTGTTGTTTTTTTCCGTCTGTAAGCGAGGGACACCTTAGGAGGCGTTAGCCGTGCATTAGCGCTGTTTCTGTCGGCTCGACATTAATAAAATGTCTCGGACTAAATCACGTCTAATAACTCTGTGGTGAAGCCTTTGAATTCTTAATTGCAAAAAAAAACCCTGAAGAAAACAGTTAAGCTTGTGTGTGTGTGTGTGTGTGTGTGTGTGTGTGTGTGTGTGTGTGTGTGTTTGTTTGTTTTTTGTGTCTTTGAAGAGAAGGCAAGAACAAATGAGGTTGGTGGTATCATGGTCGCACCGGTGGGATGAGTTTTTTTTTTTTTTCAATTGGCGGCAAACAGCAATGTCACCCCCGGAGTAAAAAAAGAAAACAATCCTCCGAGGACATCGTTAAAATAATCCAGCGGGATTAAGTTCCTCATGTCACGCTTTTAAAAGAAGGGATGGGATGATTCATCGGCAGTTGAGTGGAGAAGAGCGTTAGTCTTCGTACGATGTGGAGGAGTAACCGATATTTGAGCCCGGATTTCGAGGAGTTTTTTTTTTAGCGCCGAAAAGTCGGGGATATTATGGATCCCTCGTATTAATGCGTTAACTCAACAACAATTACGCGGATTATTTTTACAAGTTTTAGAACCCGAAACACTTCTTTGTACGAGGAAGAACTGGAATGATTTTGGGATATATCAGTTGTGTATTTCTGACACTAGGGGGAGGTTCCTTAGCAAAATTTTTTCGAGCCATAATTTCTCAAATTTTGGTCCGATTTAGTCCAAAATGAATATGAATGGATTTGAGGAGGTACTTATGACCAAAATTTGTTGTTTATAACAAGTTTATGTAACTCAGTAATCATCGGTTCAATTTAGTGCAAATTTGGTGACTTTGAATCAATTTGAAGAGATTTATATTCCTCATATTTTACTCTCTAAGGGGAATGTTTTCAGGAATAACTTCACAACCATTGGTCTGTTTTATTCAAAACGTCGGTGGATATGAATCATCTTGAGGAGATCTTTTTTGTATATATTAAATTTACTCTAGAAGATTATATTTTACGCCACAGTGGAACCTTTTCTCATAAAAAAATAAATGTTTTTTGGACTTTTGGATTTCCTAAATTCTGGTCCAAAAGAGTGAAAATTCATTGCTTAAGAATCATCACAAGGACATTTATCTTGTTTAAATAGTAACTTTCTCTAATAATTCCTATTTTACTCACTTTTGTGCTTCTTCTATTAAACATAAATTGTGTTTTTGGACATAACTTCACATCTAATTTGAGGAATTCATGCAGAATTGCTTGTAGAATGCAGGGAATGGGGGGCTTTTTTAGGGATATAGCCTTTTCTGAGACAACAGCGTGAGTATTGTTATCGTATAAATCAACCTGTGGCAGCAAAGTGATACACATCTTGTTATAAAGCTTTCTTTGAGCGAAAACAACCAGAGTTTCCCATTAAGACCCTGCTTCAGTGCGGCGATTAGCCCAAATACTGTTCATTTATTCAAGAAATGATCAGCAACCTGCCATTTAAGAGGCAACTGACAAAGACAGAAACAAGACGAATGGAAGGCAAATGGCCATAATTGCTGACGGCTTCCCGAGAATGTTGATTGGGATGAATTAGAAGAAAAATGCCTCTCAGAGGTTCGCTTAACATTCGTGCAACTGCGTCTCAGCGAGGGATTCTAATGGATTACTGCATCCTCAGGCTTTTGCTTTGTGTCTGTAGAGATGAGGTCCTCAGAGAAGGAGACTGCTGATGCGGTCTTTGGATTGACGGAGTTGTCCGAAGACAGCGTTGTCCCGGCTGAGCTCCAGTTGACAGGAGTAGAGGGCAAACAAAGACGCCGGCCTCTAGAGCAAATGTTTGCCAGCAGGAGTGGGCCTTCGTCAGCTGAGTGGGTGAATTTGTGGGGTTCATGTGTGAATTAAGTTTAAGACCTTTTCCAAAATTCACTCCAGTTTCTTCCTCGTACTTAGTTCTATGTGGGTATGCAATAAAAATGATCCATGGAATAGTTTTTGAGTTATGGCGACAAAAACTCCCCCTAGAGGGTGAAATAAGAACTGCTAGAGTAGAATATGATATTTTTTTCAAGATAAATATATCGGTAAAGCTCCCCCTACTGTTGGAAATGTATAACCCAGCTTTCCCAAAATCACCCCAGCCCTTCCTCTCACTAAGGTTCACTTGGGTATAAAATTAAAAAATGATCCATGAAATAGTTTTGGAGTTATCGCGCTCAAACAACGATGACGATTCCATAATATCCACGACTTTTCGGAGGAAAGATGATTTGCTCAAAGGTCGTGGTTTGGACAGTTTGGACATGATCATGGCTTTTTTTTTCTACCACTTACAGTTATTTCACGTATTCTTAAAGCACCTCTGTGAGATATAGCCGAGGCTATCGGCTTTTAATACGCGTAAGCGACACTTTGAGAATGACACTAAAAAAGCCACGAGATTCTCCTGTGAATTATGACTCCGGCCGGTTTAAGTCGCCTCATTAACTCAGCATGATTGTTAACTTCGTGAATATTCTAGAAAATTCCGGTACTCTTGAAACACATAAAGGCAACTAAGACGCTAATCTTTTAACTTAGAGAGGGTCGGACTGAAGTAGAGGCGGTTCGTCTCGGAGCTCCGCCCACAAATGTCGTTTAAAAAGTCAGGTATCCGAATAATCCAAATAATAGCGTACTTAATGTAGGAATCAATTCCATAAGAGTAGTAGTAAGTATTATTTTCCGTTCCGCATTACTCTAAGAAATGAAACATACTTATGTCCATCAGTTCCACACAAGTAGGTTGAATAAATGGTAAAAAAACAGATTAAATAAGTAATTTTTACTAAATGCTTTCAAACAAATGACGTCAAAAAACATTATTCAGATTTAATGAAGTTGTGTTTGATGCATGTTCTCAACACAGTGGAATGAAACTCCCGTGTTTTAATTGTCAAAGATGCAACTATTTAGTTCTCTAAACGCAAAACAGTTGGATAATTTAAACAACACCCGTGTCCTGAGTTATGTCGGATTTTTTTAAACATAGCTTTGTTGACTTCACTGACCACAATCAAGTAAATCCAGTTGTTTATATATGTTTGCTGATGCAATTAAAAGTCTTTTTTTCAGCCTTTATCACATTTGAGTCACTGAGGCTGTATATGCTAAAGAGAAAGGGGCCCAGGATGGAGCCCTGGGACATGGATATAGAGAAAGTCCCTCCCGATAAGTAGGATATTGTTTTCTTTTTGTGCCTATTAAATCATGTGAGGACTTACTGGAATGAATTATCTAACTTCATACAACCAAAAAGGGTTTAATAAGAGTAAAATCATTTTAGAAAAAATAGATGCTTCACCAAAAAAGTTAAGCTAATCTAATTAAAATCGAGTATAATCCAAAATATCATCATGAACTAATTGTAGTAACATTTATTGTATATTTTTGCATTAGTTTTTTTGACTGCTTAAAAAAACCTTTGTGTTATTTCATGGTTAATATCGAGTGTATAAGATATTAAATCAATAAATGCGCCCAAACAAATATATTTTCAATTTTTTTTTTTGATCTTATACGGTGTGAAAGCACCGTATAATTCATTGAAAAACAACAGAGATCAAAAATGAACACGGGTTCTGTGATGTGCTGGAAGAATTATGTTTATAACGTTATTTTCCTCGGGGTGTTTTCGGGGCAGAACTCACAGCGAGGGTCCGGTCATTAATCTTCCCACAGGTGCAGGGCGCATCGACAGAACCTGAGCACCCCTTTGCCTCGTCATCCTGGGCGGAAAAGAGGCAACGCTATGATGGGAGGCGGGGGAGTATTGAGAGGTGGTGGTGGTGATTGGGTGAACACATTGCTAAAAAACAATTTCCCTTCCCCTTCTTCTTCTGAACTGAATTTGTCAGGAGGGGGGGGGGGGGGGGGGGGGACGACACACGACCAAGTCCAGATTAATTAGATTCCATTTTATGGTCATCTCCGTTTTTCCCTCCTTCCATGACTCTTTTCTTTTCCTCTGTCTTGCCTACAGTCGTTACAGCAATCTCGGAACCATTTATCACGTTGCCATCTCGACAGTCCCCCCCCCCCCAAAACCCCCATTCCTTGCTGGGAAGCCATTAGAGCATCTCTACAAACGCGGCGGCCAGATTGCATTCTGGTCCCCACTTGTGACATTCATCATCTTTTGTTCAAACTTTTTTTTATTCATTTTTTTATCTTGCCGCTGCCCCTGCGTGACGCTCGACCCGCGATGCCCACTATAATGAAACACTGGGAGGTGGAGCTCAAGTAAATAACCTAATTAAACCCAGCAAACAGGGACAAAGGGAGGGGGGGGGGGGGCACAAAGGGCTTTTGTGGGGATGCCAGAGGAGGGACGCTCACAGATGGCGGAGAGGAAGTGGAAGCAGAGACGTGGCACGACGGCGCTGCCACCATCGCCGCTCTCAGTATTTATAGCACTCCTAGCGGCGCTGCTGTTCGTCCAGCGACGTCCTCGTCACACACCGGCGTCTTACAGCCGCGTCCTGACCAAAAGCAACCGTCTCACGTCAGGAAAAGACGAGGGCCCGTCAGCGGGATGAAGCCCGTCAGCGGGATGAAGCCCGTCAGCGGGATGAAGCCCGAGCGATGAGTAATGGTGAGAAAGAGAAGAATCCATCCTCATTTCAGATTCCCCTTTTTTGTTTTAATTCTGAGGCGAAGGTGGAGCCGAACCCTCCATCCGTCTCATTAGGGAGAAAATGAGGAATGCCAGCGTCATAATTATCGGCCCGCCGCTGCAAACGGTATGGAGTCGATACAGCAAAATGTCAGGAGGCCATTACTGGGCAATTATTAATCCGAATCAAACTGGGACAGACAATTTAATTATGGCCTAATCGATTCTCCCAGATCGCGTACAGATGTAGAGCAGCGAGGGGAGATCCGCCTCCAGATCAGAGAGGCCCTGGGAGAAGACGGGGGGGGGGGGAGACAACTGAGAGCAGAAGTAAGGCTGTGATCAAGGAAGTAGAATCAGAAATACGACTAATACTGTATATTAGAGAGAGAGTCAGAATACGGTTAATACTGTATATTAGAGAGAGTCAGAAATACGGTTAATACTGTATATTAGAGAGAGAGTCAGAAATACGGTTAATACTGTATATAAGAGAGTATTACAAATATGGTTAATACTGTATATTAGAGAGAGAGTCAGAAATACGGTTAATACTGTATATTAGAGAGAGAATCAGAAATACGGTTAATACTGTATATTAGAGAGAGAATCAGAAATACGGTTAATACTGTATATTAGAGACAGTATCAGAAATACGGTTAATACTGTATATTAGAGAGAGAGTCAGAAATACGGTTAATACTGTATATTAGAGAGAGAGTCAGAAATACGGTTAATACTGTATATTAGAGAGAGTCAGAAATACGGTTAATACTGTATATTAGAGAGAGAGTCAGAAATACGGTTAATACTGTATATAAGAGAGTATTAGAAATATGGTTAATACTGTATATTAGAGAGAGAGTCAGAAATACGGTTAATACTGTATATTAGAGAGAGAATCAGAAATACGGTTAATACTGTATATTAGAGAGAGAATCAGAAATACGGTTAATACTGTATATTAGAGAGAGAGTCAGAAATACGGTTAATACTGTATATTAGAGAGAGAGTCAGAAATACGGTTAATACTGTATATTAGAGAGAGTCAGAAATACGGTTAATACTGTATATTAGAGAGAGTATCAGAAATACGGTTAATACTGTATATTAGAGAGTATCAGAAATACGGTTAATACTGTATATTAGAGAGTATCAGAAATACGGTTAATACTGTATATTAGAGAGAGAATCAGAAATACTGTATACTGTATATTATCCTATACGTATAGTATACGGTATTTAACTGTAAATTATATGGAACATGTGAATAAGGACGCTACAGTTTCTTGACGTTATGGCCATCGACTGTATTATTGGTGAAAAAGTAGGAATTATATACATCCAAACTGAATACATGTCCTCTTTTCCCGGGGACACCGGAGCACTTTGATGAGTCTAAACATCTCAGTCTCGACTCTTTCATCATTCTTCTAACAGTTTTATCTGGTTCCAATGTTGCTATCATAGACGACCTTGGCCAGAGATACTCAGATTGTTCCGTTGACTCGCAAAGTTCTGCATGATGGCCTTCTATAGCGATGTAAAACGCGGCTATGAATCATAGAAAAAGATGTGTACCTTTGAAAAAAAAACGTTGCAGTAATAGTGTATCACTGTCAATTTTCTTGCCCGCGTTCTGTTGGTAGTCGCTCAGATGTCTGTGCGGCCGGGAAAAAAATGACTCTCATTGTAAGTGAAACAAACTATCTCAAATAATGCCAGTCAAGCCTTTGTCTGAGTGATGAAACAAAATGTGTGCTGTGTAACCGGCCCTCGTGGATTTCAAAGACGCCGGGACAATGAGGCATGGCGAAACAAAAGTGGCTGTCTTCCACCAGATAGCAGTCATCTGGAGATAAGAATACCCTCTCTTTGTTCTGTTTCACTTTTTGTTTGCTATTATTTTGACTCCCATCGCCATCCTTGAATCGCTTTAGTCACAATGAAACCGACTCATTATTACAAAGTGGCCCAGACCGGGGATGTTCTCATTATTTACCGCCGTGCCGTTTGTTCCAATGGAATATAATTGTAACATTTTTGGTTCATTACGCCATTAAAGAATCCTGCATTATTCTTATTCATGCCCCATGCGTGACTCTCCATTTCTATAATAATCCTAGTAATAATAATAACGATGACAACAACAGCGTAAATAATAATAATGCCAAAATCCATTTGTGCGAACACAATAAACTATGCCCAAACGCCGTCGTCGCAGATGGTAAAAGTATTGGCCGGAAAAGCCCCCAATCCCCTACATTGTACAGGAAATTCCTCTGACTGAACTCAAATCAAATGTGAAAAAAGAAATCCGCCTAGTGACTGAAAAATAAACTGTCAGAGTAAAATATAGATAGATCTCCTTGAGTCGATTCATAAGCTCCCCCTAGTGGATAACATACAACATGTTATTAGAAAGTAAGATGAATACAAGGTAGATTAATAGATTAGTAAAATATGAAAAACTAGAGTAAAATGTGATATTTACAAGTTAGAGTCATAGAATATCTCCCCCTAGTGTTGGAAATATAATAACCATATTTTCCATAATCGCTCTACTTCTTCTTCACACTAAGGTCGATGTGGATATGCAAATTAAAAATGATCCAAGAACTAGGGTCTGAGTGATGTCCAGAAAACAGTATTTTTTCATGAAAAAACTCCCTCTAGTGAGTAAAATATGAACTTCTTGAGTAAAATGTGATATATTCAAGATAGAGTCCTAGATATAACTCCCCCTAGTGATGAAAATATGTAACCCTCCTTTCCCAAAATTGCTCCAGTTCTTCCTCACACTAAGATCTGTGTGGGTATGAAATTAGAAAACGATCGTTGAAATAGTTTTTGAGTTACTGTGTTAAAACGATGGATCTGGAGCGACGGTGGTGGCGTTTCCATGATATCATTGACTTTTACAGAGATATAAGTCGGTTAAAGTTAAATGCGATGACTGCTGCTGTCAAAATAAAAACAGGATTGTATTTATTTTCAATGTTTGTGACAAAGGGCTTCAAATAATAAAACCCAAATGTGCAGCTTTAGCATGTTTACCTTTGACTTCCATTCCCTAAAAAACCCCACATACTTTCCAAAAGGCGATAAAAAGAGATAAAGTCCTAAAATGTGAAGAATCAGGAGAATTAAATTGGTAAGATTCTGGATTACTCGGCGTAAAAAAAAAAGAAAGTTGTGACTGCGCATTAAGGAAACATAAAAGAAGTCCCTTTAATTATTAATTAATATCAAATCCTCCCTTTGAAGTCAGTCCATCCTTTCTTCATCGTTTCACCTTATTTTCTTTTGACCACCGTCTCATAATCTCTCCACTTCCCGATCACCGCGACCACATCCTTGTAATTTTTTATTCTCACTCCTTCCAGGTACCGCCGTCAAGAAAGCCGTAAGTTTCCGAACCTCGGACCCATTAAGAGAACGGACGCCACAGATGGAGGTTATTTTTAGCCGAGCTCAGCAGATTCTCCAGACCATCAGATCTCTGCTGCTGTTTTTGGCAGTAATGGAGGATGAAAGCGTATTACCACAGATACGCCGTGTTGTCCGTCTCTTGGATCCATTAGGCGTCTAAAATCTGTGTCAGCGCCGACAAAAGTATTATAAAATATCTGCGCTGCTTGTTTATCATTATCATGCTGTGGTACCACTGACGGCCATTTATGTAGAAATATATGAATCCACTTCTTTGTTTTCATATCATAGCTCTGTGCACATCAAGGGAAATAACTTCCAAGAGAATAACGTTTTTAAAAAAAACTAGCATCTTATCCTGTGGAGTTAAATAAGGGTCTTTTAAATAACAAATTGCTGCTAACTGAACGACAGATTCTGGCTAAATACAAGTAAGTAAGACCACCCCCAGTGGCAAAACAGCTGATTTGTTCTGTTAACACCTTTTCTGGAGAAAATCTGACTAAAATCCTCAAATTAAATCGGACTTATTTCGTAAAATCTGCAAAATAAACCATGTGATACTTTTTGAGATCTGAGAACACAATGTCGGAAACGCGGAACAAATGAAAACCTGTGTTTACGGGTGTGAACAGATCATCTGTGTGGAATTTCTGTTGTACCGTAACCCCGGCGAGATAGAGCGAGATATTGAATGAAACGGAAATTCTTTATTTTTATCTTTATTATTACACAGAGTTTATTATTTAATACCGCCTCCGCAAAGATCTTTTCTCCGTGCCCACCTTATTTACCCTGAAGAAAAAAACATGAAAAAGGTCTTTGTAGCGTGTAAATAATGTGATTTAAAATGGATTCTTCTGTCATTGTTCTGGTCGTCTTGTACGGACTTGTATCTGGTCTTCAAACTAAATGTGACAAGAAAAATAAAAAAAAAATAAAGCTTTTTTGTTGTCGAAAAATAAAAGAACGTCCCTTTTCTGAACTTAATCCAAAAAACTACCAGATGGATTGAATAACTGGACAAGAGGCTGATTGCCTCCAGCGCTGTTCGCTTCTTTTCAGAAGACGTTTCACCAGCAGCATGCTATACCAAAATCAAAAGAAATTCCAAAAAAGATAAGGAGAGGAAAAACATCAGTGAAATCTCTCTCTCTCTCGCTCTCTCTCTCTCTCTCTCTCCCTCTCTCTCTCAGATGTCTAACCAGGTAATTCCTAAGACTCTGATACCCCTTTTCCACAGAGCTGGTTCCAGGGCTAGTTCAGAGCCAGAGCCTGACTTAGAACCAGTTCTTTGCTTTTTTAACCTGGTGCTTAGGCTGTCGAAAACTGGCGCCACACAAGCACCAACTCTTTGCTAGTCTAGGGCCAAGAACCAATTACGTTATACGGTGACATAATGGCCTTACTCTGACTTGGCTCCTTGCCAATGGAATAGCAAAGAGGTTTTTAGGCGGTGCGCGAGTTGAACCAACAAAGCGCTGGCACTAGCACCAGAACCGAACTAGAAACAGGTTATTTTTTCCTGGGAACAGGGTTGTGAGACTTTTAAGTCCACATCGAGACACATTCTCTACGAATAGAGACTTAGAACAATTATGAATGTTCCCAAAAGGTGAACAACTTTCTTGAAACGCTTCCAATAACTTGATCTCCAGTTTTGGGAAGCGTTTTTTGCAGTTGTTGCTGCTGAAGGTAACTACGAGGTCCAAAACGCCGGGGATTCAGGTATTAGAGAACATTTTGGGGTTATTATATAAAAGCATCTTAAAGTTGTGTTTTTCTGTTTACTCATGTGGCCAATCCCTCGTTTGTTTGTCTTTTTGTAAACAAGATTACAGAAACAAATTAAAGGATGGATGTGCCAGGAACTTTACCCAGAGGTAAATTGTGGTTTATCCTAGTGGTGGTTCAATTTCTGCGTTTCGCAGCATTTCAAAACCAATCAAATAAAAGACGTTTGGAGTAGCGACGTCACAATGTGGCTATTGCTGCCTTTGTTCTTTTGATTCCTTTGATGTTTCTTTCGGGGTTGGAGTTTGGGGCTCAGTTTCGTGAGGTCTTTTGATGATCCCTTTGGGTGGAGCTAGGGAGCTAATTAGGCTTAACAGAGACGCTGAAGTGGAAAACGCAGGAGAGGAGCAACGACAGCGTATCAGAGAGATACTCAGAGAGTTTGTAGGAGTTGTCGGTAGATTGAGAGGCTGGCAATAACTCCCGACATTAATGCAGAAATCTGTACGGATATCTTTCCAGAACCTGTCGTGACTCGGTGTAGGATTTTTTTTTGCTTTTTCTAGTTTTATTTAAAATACAGATGAAGGATCCCGTAGAGTTATGAGAAAGTAGCGGAATCATTAAGGGGTTCGGCGCGAGATAGCATTCTAGAAGGATTTGTGAAAAACAGGGTTTTGTTCTAATCAAACAAAAACGACCAACAAAGATATTTACTTTCTCTTTCTACACGGCAGCTGCTCTCCTCATACTTTCTCTTCCAGTTGTGAATTGTACTCATAATATTTCGCCATTATGTCACCGGCGTCCCGTCCCACCTCCTCGCCCACTTACCCTTTTATACAGATATCTTATCGGAGTATTACTGCCGCCGCCGCAGACTCAGAGGAAGAACAACCATCCCCCGTTTGCGCCTTTGAAACATCGAGGCGCAGTAAAGGCGCCCCAGTCCTGTCCTGAACAGGATGTGTGGAAGGGGCTTTAGAGACTCTGATCATTCGTTATTCCTTCTCTCTCCATGATGGAGGCTCGCTGGGGAGGAGGAGGAACGTCGTATTTGGAAGGTGTACTTAAAGGAATCCACGTAGGCATAAATCCTGAAGTCATAAAGTCTCCAGCTCAACTGCCACCCCCCCCACCACCACCTCCACCACGTCCCCCCATATGTGCCCTCTTGTGCTGACAGCCAGACTGAGGGAGAGATAAAAGTACTGAGATGAGTGGATTAACGGGTCAGCGCCGCAGGAGTGAGGGGGATCAAACTTGGGAGGAGTAAAAGTTGGCGATTAAAAACTAGGCCTATGCTGTCGTGCCTGACAGAATTTTTTTTTTTAAAAAGCCCCCGATCCCCTGCGTTGTAACTTCAGTGATGATCTCAAAGAGTCCACATTGACTGGACCCAACTATTTCTATGACGTCAGCGGTCTGCGCTGAAATTAGATCCCATAGTGGCTCGATTATGAACATAAATATAGTTTTTTGTTTTCTGAGCTCAGTCATAAAATGAGGCGTATAAGATAAAGATAAAGATATATTTCATTGTTTCAATTCATAGGAGCTATATTAAGACATAATTGTACTTGGGGTTTGGAAATTACGGGGAAAAAATTTGTGTAATATAATCAATTACAGTAAAATATGACAAACAGAAATGAGTTTGTACAAAATCAGAAAAAACGTTGTCAAATTTATGTTTTCAAGAAAAGGAGAAAAACTCCCCCTAGTGAGCTAAACATGAACTATTAGAGTAAAATATGATATATACAAGATAAATCTCCATGAGTCGATTCTTATCCATGAAATTTGGACTAAATCGGAGCAACGGTTAAGAAGTCTGACTAAACTGAACAGTTTTTCGGAAAAAAAAGTTCCCCCTTGTGAGTAAAATATGAACTACTACAATAAATACTATTTGATAAATACCAGATAAATCTCCTTGACTTCATTCATATGAATGAAATTGGACTAAATCTGACAAAGTTTAGAAAATATGGCCCGAAAACTTTTGGAGATAAATTTCCCCCTAGTGGTCAAAATATGCTACCGACCTATCCCAAAATCAATCCAATTCTTCCTGGCACTACGGTCTTTTAGGTTATAAAATTTGAATATGATTCATGAAAGATTCTTTGAGTTATCCCGTTCACAGTAGGAGGATCCGCGACGGACGATTCAATAATTTCCCGATTTTTTGGCCGATACAATTTATAACTTTACCTCCAGATGGACGTTTGAAAACCGGATAAAGGTCTTACATTTTGGAGACAAACGACCACAGCCACCTAACAGTCCACCACCACCCTAGCTCCCTGTCCATCACTTCTCCACACTTAACTTGATATCTCCTTCATCCGGACTCAAACGATGAAGGGGATTAATGCTAATTAATCAGCTGATGAGAGAGTGATGAGTGGCGTGAGCGTCGGCGCCGAGGGAGTATTAAGAGCTTATGGAAACAGTCTGTTGGTGGAGGTTATGATGGATGCTATATAAACACCTCACAAACGTCCAGGGACCCTTCGGTGATTGAATGTGAATTTACGGACACGTGAGGATGCTTATTGAACGCTCCACAAAGGAATGGCCGCTGAGAATATTCACTTTCAAACGGGAGGGGCCCAACCGGGTCCGGCTGTGGAGTGAGCGCTGAGAGAGAAAAGCTCTCTCACTCTGGTTTTATGCCATAACTAATAAACCCAAGTCATGTCATGTATCACAATCAGCTTCGCAAACGGCGTGACTCCCTTCGTTGTCAGGGTGAAAAAACAGACAAAAAAAAAGAAAAACGCGGCAGATTGAATAGAAATAAAAGAGAGGGAATGAGCGAGCAAACAAACAAACAAATGAGGGATTGGAGGGAGGAAGAAAAACACTGACAGATGTGGTGGGCGAGAGTGTATTAGGTGAGAGTGACGACTCTCCACGGAGACACTTTTAGCACTCCTTTCCATCACCCGGCCGAATGCTAATCAACTTCGACAAGAGGCGCTCGCCGCGCCAAGATGCCCGATCGGCGTGGAGCATAAGAGAGCGCTGTAGGTAAGAAGGCGGGGATGGAAAGCTCTCTGGCCGGGAGTGAGAGTGAGAGGGAGCCCCCGAGGCGATACACGCAGATGAACGCTTTAGACCATTAACCCCACCGTCGAATCTCAACAAACCCCACAGGCGCATAAATGTGCCTCGCGGAGATCAGTGAAATGTGTTGCACTCTTTGGACCCCTGGAGTGAGACCAAAGCTCCAGCCTTGGGCCAGGTGTAGCCCCCCGCGGCCCACAAGCACGACTTCACGCGCAGACACAGATACACGGATTCGGTGGCCGACAAGTCAAGTAGACAGAAACGAGGAGCATTTTTTCGCCCTTTAAAACATATTGAGCTGATTTTTTTTTTTAAAGGACATTTCCAGAAGATGGCATGAATTCATATCAACAAAATTTGCAATAAATGATGGCGTACATTCCCCTACAGGTCCTTCGTGGTACTCAAAAACTATTCCATGCATCATTTTATACCCACTTAGAGCTCAGAACGAGGAAGAACTGGATTGATTTTGGGAAGGGTTATTGGAGCTATTTAAAGTTTATTTTGGTTATTTAATCCAGACGAGGCTTAACTTAAACCAAGAACAAAAAAAAAAAACGACTGAATGAGCAGAAGAAGTTGAAACATCCTAAATCAGACTGCCGCCGTCTTCGAACCACCCGGTTCGGGCAGGATTTCCCCGTCTCAGATTGATGGCGTGCGTGAAGATGAAGTACTCCGACTCTTTGCCGCTCTGACTGCACACTGCGGTAAAACGTCGTCCGTGCAGAGAAAAAAAAAAATGATGTATTTCAGACTCGACTGCTCGGGTAATTACATCACTGCCATTGCAGCATGAGTCTCTGTATCACAATGGTGCAATGTCATGAAACGCCTACGTCGCTCTGCGTTCCACCGACGCCGACTATGAAGGCTGATCAGATTTAGTTCGTATGCCAGCGAAGCCGGAATCCTGCCAAGTGTGAGGCCCGCAGATGTGTAACAGCTGGCATCCAGAACAGCCCACCGGCTTCACAGGCAGGCTGCAAGGTGGGCTTTGTGCGAGCATGCAGGCGCATGAGTGAGTGGAAGCGACGGGGCAAGTTCAGAGGCATAATCTAATCCACTCTGGGTGTTGCAATTCATTTTCCAAAATTTTTTTCCAAAAGAATTCTCTCTCTCTCTCTCTTTTTTTTTTTTTTTTTACTGTTTTTTTTAAATTTATTTTATTTTTTTATATATATATATATTTTTTTATCTTATATTTCATACAACATATTTTAGCATATTGATATACATATTGCAAATATCTTTTTTTTCATTTTAAACTCTGGCAAAAATATTTCTTTGCATATTTAGATTTTTTAAATGTATTTATTGAATATTTCACGCCGTAAATTTACCATTAAATGAAAAAAAAAAGAGTTTTTAAATAGTAAAAAAAAAACTTTAATTAGATTAGCTCAAACTTATCTGTAAAACATGTTTAGAAAAAAAATATGTAACCCTAATTAGAATTTTTCAGATGTATCAAGTCACATGATTCTGTAACTCCACACAGGCTTTAATGTGCAAAAAAAAACCCAACAACCTATTCCTCAGTAAATTTTTCAATAACACTGTTAAAGCCTCCTCCTCAGTGGCCTTTCTGACCTGTGGTGTGGGCCAGGGCCCCACCCTCGGCCCCTTACTCTTCTAGCATACACATGGGTCGAATTATAAACAGCTTCAGTCCCAGTTTTCAATAATAACTGATCGACCCAAAATTAACTCAACCACAAATTGAGCAGGATATTAAAGGAGTAACATAGTCCTCTATTTTTAATAATAATAATAATAATAATAATAGTAAAATAATTAATAGATAATAGGGATATCAGCCCAACTGAATCCTTACAAGTTCACAGACATTCAAGAATGTTGATATCAGGAAATGCTAGCATAGCACAGATAAAAACTGTTTCACAACTCAGATTCCACGTCTCGTCACAAGTTCTTCGTCCAAACAACAAGACGATAATTAACCCTTAAATATCCTTAACCCAGAAAAAAAAGAAAAGATTGGGAATTGATTTATTTGCACATTTGATTTCCTTTAAATGTATTAAATTAATATCTTAGCTCAAATTTACCATGAAATGTAAAAAAACAACAACAACTATTTTGATTTGGATGTTTTTAAACAATGTAAAAAAAAAAGTCAGAATTATTATTATTCATTATTCGTGATATTTTTTTTTGATTTATTAGACCTTTTTTATAAGACCTCACATGCTTAAATGTGCCGAAAGAAAAGAAAAAAAAATAGTAATAGGCCTCTCATGGTTAACGCCTCCTTCTCAGCGGCTCCTCTGACCTCCGGTGTCCCTCAGGGCTCCATCATTAGCCCCTTTCACATCAGCATAAACCTGCTGCCCACGTCTTTCTTTTCTTCAAAGTGTGAACACAACGCAGATATTACTTTCTTTAAAAGAGGGACCGCACTAAGACGTGCTTTTGAAATGAACGAGTGGAGCCAAGAATGAGATTTCCACTTGAGCGGCGTCCGGCAGAATGATGAACGAGGCGGCGGATCCGGGGGGGGGGGAGCGAACAGGAGTGATTTGAAACTGGATCAAAACCAGCTAAGAGCTTCTGTTTCCTTTGTTTATTGTCATAACAGCACGTATGTTCATTTGTGTTGTGTAGTTTATTGTCTGTGTGTGTGTGTGTGTGTGTGGGGGGGGGGGGGGGGGGGGGGGAGCATCTATTAAATGTACGTACATTCGTTGAGATGAGAGTTAAAAAGGAATGGGCTCCATTTAAATCAAATTAGCGCGCAGGAATATTAAGTACAGGGATTTAATTTGAGCGCTTGTGAAAATGCTAATTTCTTTACAGGCCCGGAAGCTCATATGCAAATACGAAAACTATTTTACAATAATTCCTATTAGAGCCCAGGCATGCATAAAACACACATATGACAGGCCGGCGTGTCGTCCGGGGGATCCAGTGTCATCGGCTTTCAGACGCGCTACGAGATGATCCTGGTTAGGGAGAACGTGAGCGCGGGAACGCCAGCGCCTTCGAGACGCTCGTCCGTAAGTGTCGCCGCCGCAGCGTGTGTCGTATTAGAGGAGAACAGCCTCGTCTTCGGTGGGGAAGAGTGTGTGTGCGTGTGCGTGTGTGTGTGTGGGTGTGTTATATGATGTAACAGATATGATTATCTGCATTCCAACAGCAAAATACAATAAAACGGCGCTGCTGGCAGGCGCTGCTGGATTGTTAGCGAGGTAAAGCGGGCCAAACAAATGAATCCTCTCAGAGCAGCGGCAGACGCTCCCGTGACTTCAAGTAACATATGGAGGACTGGAAGAGGAAACAAAACCAGAGTCCTGTTTCAGCTCAGACAGATATTTATCCTCCGATAATTATATCCACCAGAAGTCCGGGGATGTTCTGGAATCGCCGCCAACGCTACGGATCCTCAGTGTCAAAACGGGTTTCACGGAGCGTTTTCACATGTTGTACTCCACTCAGTGCGAGGAAGAACTGGATGGATTTGTAGGAGCTTTACTTCTAACAGTTTTTGGGTCATAATTCTCAAAATGTTGGTCCAATTAAGTCCAAATTTGGTTCTTATGAATCGACTCCGAGAGCTCTACCATGTATAAATCACATTTTACCCTCATAGTTCATATTTTACACAGTAGGGGGAGCTAATCTACAAAAAAGACCCTGTTTTTAGGGCAAAACTTCTTAACCGTTGGTCCGATTTAGTCCAAATTGAGTTCATATGAATGAATTCAAAGAGTTTTATATCGTATTAAATTGTATAGTTCATATTTTACTCAGGAGGGGGAATTCTTTTTCTTTTTTTTTACACAAAAAACACAATTTTTCAAACAAACCGTCTTGAAAGTTAGTCCAGTTTAGTCCAAATTAGGTGTAAATGAATCTAAACGAAGAGATTTATATAATAAATACCATATCTGACACTTAGAGTTCATATTTTACTCACTATAGGGAGCTTATTTTATGAATATTACTTATATTATAATATTAATATTGTCCAATATTTGATTCGTATGAATGGACTCGAGGAGAGCTATCTTAAATAAACCATGTTTTAATCTAATAATTAACATTTTGGAGCTTTCTTGATGAAAAACACAGTTTCCAAACTTAACTTCACATTTAATTTCCGGCGTTCAATCGTTCTATGGTTTATAAACACAATGCAGGGGATTGGAGTCTTTCAATGGACACGCCCCCACCCCAGTTAAATCTCTGAATAATCCCTCCAGTCAGAGACAAACCTCCCCTCTGATGACGATCATTCTTTTTTTTCTCTTTCGCTCGGGCTTCCGTGAACACGGCTGGCTGTAAATAAGCATAAGTGAGGAAGACGAGGTTTGGGTGTTAACGTCTTAATGTTTTGCTGGAGGAGGCCTGTCGATACTCGTTCGACGTGTTAAAGAGAAGCGAGCCGTCTCGGTTGGACTCGCCGCGCCGTCCATCAGTAATGGGGAGGAATCAATTAAAACACTATCGGGCCCAGGGTCTGACATGGTCTGACGCGGCATGGGGGGGGGGGCGGCGGCGTCGGATAGAATCTGCTTGGGTGTTTTGTAAAAAGGGTTTTTGCAGCATTAATGTGTGGTTGAGCACATTTGGAGTCTCTGTTTTCACTCGCCTGAACCCGATTCTAATCCGACCCAGTGGCAGCACCTATATGCAAAAGAGGCGAGGGGCCGAGGACGGAGCCCTGAGGGACCCCACGGGTCAAAGGGGCCCCCTAGGTGGAGGCTATTAAGAAAGTTCTAATCACTAAGATGTTTATTAAAGCCTGTGAGGACTTATTAAACGTAATAATGTGACTTCATGAAACCCAAAGCAGTTTAATACGATTCAAAAACATTCTCTAAAAACATTCTCTAAAAACATTCTCTAAAAACATTCTCTAAAAACATTCTCTAAAAACATTTTTTAAAAACATTCTCTATAAAAAAGGTTGGTAATCTAGCAAAAATTGAACATTTTCCGTGAAATGCAAAATATCATCATGAAATGATTTGATGTCTATTTTTTTTTCCTACTTTTTGAAAACCATATTAAATTAAGAGTTTCTGAGAAATGAAATTCGTAAATGCCTGAAATGTTTTCTTTGCAAAGAAATCATTTTTCTACGGTTTTTCTTTTTCTTTTTTTTTTCTATCGGTGAGCATATTTGAAGGGTTAAAATCATATAGAGCAAAACTTTTAACGCTACGAACAGAGATTTCATCCCTGACAGAGTGAGGACGTTTAACGCTTCCAGTTTTTCCTCTCCTCATCCGATGTTTCCTTCCCGTCGTTAGCCGTGTAGCAAAATAAAACCCCCCCCCAAAAACTAACACACAGAGGAATTGTTTGCAGCTCTTCGTCCCTCGTCCCTTTGGCTCAATGGGGACAATTACGTCCTTCTTTCAAACTATTGCCAAGCCCAATTTGCCACACAAATTAATTGGGAAGAATTTGAAGAGCCGGGGGGGGGGGGGGGGGGCGCACAATGAAAAGGCTAAAGGCAAAACAATGATCAACCAACGGAGCAACCAGTGAGACACAATCCACTCGGCTCTCACTTGGAAAAATTTGCTAAAAGAGGGAAATTCACTCCCATTAGCACATTAGCTCGTTGTGTTTAGTAGGGGGTCTTCATTTGCCTTCCTCAGAGTGGCTTTCAGTCTCCCCTGTGTGGGGGGGGGCGAGTAGAACCGGCTCTAAGGTTTGTGCCATCTGTTGGGTGAAGCGACACATGTTCTGCCGGAGGCTAGCTTAAACCCAGATAGACGCAGCCCACCAGCAGGGGGCAGCGTTCTGTTCAGATGTGCAGCCAGATTTTTGCTGTTGGGGGTTCTTGACTCTTTGGTCTTCGGTGGCCGACATAGATGGAGAGATTAACCCTTATAGGACAATCTACGGACCTCTTAATGTCCTCATAAGTACAAATAAAGGAATATTTATTTCATATTTTATTCCTTTGGGGCTTTTATTTAGTTGATATCTTTGTTATTCTAAATCGTGATACTTGTTTTTTTAAAACAGTAACAACAAAACAACCTTTTAAAGTGATTATTTTTAATAAATCTTACTTTGATTTTGCCTATTGAGTTTAGAAATCTCTTCTCCAGGCAAATAGACAGTGTACGTAAAATAACAACTTTCTTGGAAACAAATTAGAAACGTCATTAATGAATAATTATCAAAGACATCTAAACATCTCACGTTGGCTCCGAACGCCGTCAGTCAGACCAACTCTTTGAGACTCATGAGATCTTATGAAATAATATTTGATGTATCATAAAGACAGAAAAGATTCGTCAGAGAAATTGTGTTTCATGGGACGTTTGCGTTAGCTTAGCTCTCGTGTTTGTTACCACCGTTATCTGAAAGTGACAACTCAACTAATCCGAAATAAATATTTGACCATTTTTAAACTCTTTGTTTTGTTTCAAGTGACATAGTTCTGTCATAAACGCTATAAAATCCCCCCCCCCCCCTGAAAAATAGCCCTGCACAAAGACAAAAATTACATTCTTCTGTGGCAAATTCTGAGATAAAGTGAAATCTAGTGGATTATTTTTATTTTAACCACTACGTACCTCAACCAGGTAGTTGAGATGACTCCAATGGGTTCATTAAAGTACCACAACCCTTACGTATCAAATAGAATAGCCATGATTAATGCCTTCTCACTGGCCCCTGTGACCTGTGGTGTGCCCCAGGGCTCCACCCTTGGCCCCTTACTCTTTTAGCATACAAGTGCTGCCTCAGGGTCAGGTTATTAACAGCTTCAGTCACATGTCACATTTTTGAATAAGAAATATTGACTCAGAATGAGCTCAAACAAATGATGTAAAACGTTGGATTATGATGATTTCATTACGTGACGATTCCCATTTTTAGACGCGGATTTGGCCAATTTTTTTAGCTGTGGTGTCCCGGACAGGACTTTTTTTTTTTAAGGAGCTTCTGTGCCTCTTAACAGCAAAAGATCAAAAGGTGGGGGAGAAAACTCAAACAGTTGAAAGAAAAATGGAAAATATTAGGTAGGACGTTGGTTTCGGAAAGGGACGAAAACCCTTTGCGTGAGGGAAAGCACGCAGTCCATAACGGAAAGAAGCAAAAATGAATCACATAACTGGATCCTGCCCCCCCGACCCCCTTTCAGTCATTAGGAGCGAGAGAGCCCGCCACTGTGGCTACATCCTGATGAGTTTGTTTTGGATGTGAAACGATGACCCCACACAGCTGTTTAAGTCTGGTATGTGGCAGCAGCAGCTGCTCCCAGCCAGACAGCAAGGGGAAAGAAACGACGTGGAGCACAGAGGTGTAATGATTTGGGGGTTGGTGGTGGTGGTGGGTGGGTGGGGGGGGTTTGCTCATTACACTTCCACTGTTACATTCTTGCTCAGATGTGACGGTGAAATGTCTCGACATTTGAGAGCGCTTTTGTCACGACAGTTGCGTGAGGCAGGGTTTTATTTTTTAGTTTTTTTTTACCCCTTCTTATCAAACGCAGTTATGTAAATTTGCACATTCGGCCGTGGAAGATGGGAGCATGTGAAAAAGATAAATACTGAAGGGCCCCCCTCGATTGTAACATTCATCGACTGTTAATGCCATTTTGGGAAGGGCCCATAATTAAATCGTGTCAATAAATCCCGAAGCTGAACATAAAACCGGGGGGGTAAATGCAGGAAACGGTACTCCGTCTGACTCCCCCCCCCCCCCCTGCTGTCAAAGCACAAAGTTGAAGATCTCAGCCATCAACTTCCCTCTCGGCGGCCGGGTCGTGTGTGACCTTGGCTGAACGATCCCTTCATTCAGAGATATTCAGCTGAAGGGATTTGAGTGGGTGGAAGGGGAGTCATAAAACTTTTATTCATCCCTGTGTGACTCCAGGAGCTAATGATTCATGGATCTTAGTGTGAAAAAGAGGGGCTGGGGGGGGGGGGGGAGGACCGGAGCTCATTGAGGTCTGAAAACTGTTGTCACACATCAATGAGCAGGTGTCTGACGTCAAGTAACTCAATAAGCCAATGACTTCTCGTCACCAGATTCTCGCTGAGGTCGGAGTTTTTCCGGTTCACTTGAACGTTTTATTCGCAGCTGAAGGAAGAACAAAAAAAAAACTCTTTCGTCGGTGGTTTGGTGAGGTGAAGAGGTGGAGAGTCGAGGAACATGCAGGCGGGAATGATGCTCAGACGGTCGATGATACGGGATGTTGGAAGGTATAACTATTCATTTTCAAAGATTTTGTTCGTAAACAACAGTAGATTCTGGAAAAAGCCCCCGAGTCTGGCCCCTTTGATTGATCTATTCTATTAAAAATTAAATTTGACTCGTTGATAATCGCAAACCGTCCATTCTGGAACGTATGTCCGTAAAAAACAGGGTTTCCTCATGAAAAGTGCGCCCCCTAGTGAGTAAAATATGAAATAACGCACTTAAATATAATAAATACAATATAGATCTCTTAGAGTCGATTCATAGGCACCAAATTTGGACTAAATCGGACCGACGGTTAGGAAATAATGTTTGAAAAATAGTGTTTTTTGTACCATTGCGCCCACTAGTGAGTAAAATATGAGCCTCTAGAGTAAAATATGATCAATTCTCAGTAGATCTCCTCCGTTGGATTGATATGCACAAAGTTTAGACTTACAGTTTCACAATAAACCATTAAGAATTTTTAACCACATACATGGTGTAGAAAACGCTCCCTCTAGTGGCAGATATATGCAACTGACCTTTCTCCAAAATGAATCCACTTCTTCCACGTAGTAACCTCTTTGCCTCAAAACGTTGTACGACATTAAAAGTCTTATGGTATCCCTTTAATGTCGTCACCAAGAAGAAAATCTATGGGAACAATTATTTCTTTACTGCTTATCCAATACGATGTTCTCAATAACCTCGATGGCCCCTTTGACCCCTGGTGTCCCGCAAGGCTCCATCCTTGGCCCCTCATCATTTAGCATAGACACTTTTTTATAGGAAATGTGCTCGGCCCAACGGTAAGCAGGACTTTAAGGGGATTTGCAAATGTGCTTGTGGTGTCACAGAATCACGTCGTACGCCTCGAGAAAAACCCAGAAAATCTCCCCCATCAGCCACGAAAAGTGAAAAAAGGGTCACGTTATGCAAATAAATCCTTCGGCGCCATGAAGCTCAATAATCCAGGTGAGGATACACGGAGTAAAAACTCTCTAATCGGAGCAGGGATTCATGTTTGTAGTATTAAGTAACTAATAAAGATTCTGTATTTTTATCCATTGATTGAAAGTTGGGGCTTTTTGATGAAATATTGCATTCAAACTATCAAATTATTATCATTGTTGTACACCGACACATCAGCATGTGTTTGACGATAAACCTCATCACGCGTTTGTTTCAGATGTCTGAGGCCTCAACGAAGGAACAAAAACCATTTTCCCTTGCAAGCGTTTACAACCTGCCCCCCTGATTCCAGCAGGAAAACATCGCTCGCGGCCCACATGAAAAACATGGACGGTCCACTTACTTTGAGCATCAGCGAGGTGGAGGAACAGACCCAGGACGAGCAGCAGCGGCAGCAGCAGCATGGGTCTGGCTCTGTGCATGGTGGGACAGCTTGGCACCAGCATGCCTTGGCAGCCTCGGTGGCGCTGGCTCACAGAGCCCTGTGAGTCAGTCTGGTCTGATTTCTCAGATGCAGGGTTTTTCACAGCCTATGCAAAGGCAAGGAAGGGATGGGAAGAGGGAGGAAGAGGGGGGGGAGAGGAAAAAAAAGAGAGAGAGGAAGTGAATGAAACAAAGCTGTTTGGCTCCATGTTTTCTTTTTTTTTTCTTTTTTATCTATCCCTGCACATTTGTGACATACCCCCACACAGCCTCCGCTGGAGCTGACAGAGGAGGGGAAGAGGCTGATGTGCTCACAGGGAATGTTCTGACAGTTCTCTAAATGGAATAGTCACTTTACACAATGTGTGTGCACGTGTGCATGAGGGGGGGAGGGAGGGAGAGAGAGAGGGAGGGAGAGAGAGAGGGAGATGGAGAGAGAGAGATATGAAGAGAGGGAGATGGAAAGAGGGAGAGAGATGGAGAGAGGGAGGGAGAGAGAGAGGGAGATGGAGAGAGAGAGAGAGATGGAGAGAGGGAGATGAAGAGAGAGAGAGAGGGAGGGACAGAGAGAGAGAGACAGAGAGAGCGGGAGGGAGAGAAAGACAGAGCGAGAGGTTGAGTGGGAGAGAGAGAGAGAGAGAGACCACACAGATGAGAGGTTGGACTAATAAGATTTTGCTTTAAGATTAAACACATAATAAAAATCACAGGTGAAGTCTTCCTCAGCGCCGATATCTCTTACATCTAGAAAAAACCACGACGGTTGAAAATCAGAAAAAGTTAAGAAATTCTCCAGCGTTCTTCAAAATTGTAGTTTGGGTAAAATCTGGCAAACTCCAGAAAATGAATGAAAAAAAACGATTATAATAAGACGCAAATAAAATGTCCGTGATCTTTAATTCAAATTATTCAGAGAAAGCTAACGGAATAAAAAAGTATCCAGAACATGTGTGCCACAATTATTGCCACCCTAGATATAATATATTTTGCTCCGCCCCCTTTGGCCACAACAACAGCCTGAGTCTCCTTCTGTAATCTGTGATGAGGTCTGAGGACACGTGGAGAAGATCTGAGAACATTCCTCCATACAGAACCTCTCCACCTCTTTCAGGTTCTGAGGTCCACGCTGGTGGACTCTCCTCTGCAGCACATCCCACAGATGTTCTGTGGGGTTTAGGTCAGGTGACTGGGATGGACATGTCAGAACCTTTATTCTGTGATCTCTGAACCATTCTTGGGTTGATGTTGAGGTGATCTTCAGATCATTGTCCTGCTGGAAGGTCCAACCACGACCCACTTTAAGGTTCCTGACAGAGACTTTTAGGTTTTTATGTTGACCCCAAGATTCAACTGACCTCTGACCTCTCTAGCTGTAATCCTAGAGTCTTTTGCTAGTCCAACCATCCTCCTCACAGTGTGTGGGGTCAGTTTACAGACATGTCCTCTTCCAGGTGGATGTCTAACATCTCCAGTCTCTTTAAACTTCTTCATTATTGATCTAACTGTTCAAACTGACCTTTGAACTGCTGAGAGATGTTCTTGTCTCCATTGTCAGATTTGTGCAGCTCTACAACTTTTCTTTGCTCCTCATTGCTGTGTTCTCTGGTCTTCATCATGGTGAAGAACCTCAGAGAGAATCAGGACTGTGTCACCTCATATTTATACCCCAGTCAAACAGGAAGTACCTGTTCACCACTTCAGAGTTCCTGCTCACACAGGCGAACATAAAAATATAAAATATGTCTGGAAATATACTTCAGGTATATAACAAAAATAGAACCGTCATGTTTTTAATTTCATAACATGAATAAATAGTTTAGAATTCTGTGAATAATTAAATTCAGAGATCCTGGCTAGGGACAGTAAATAATAAAGCTGTAGGACTGACTTAAAAGAAAAGTGTTGGCGCACCTTAGCTTAGCACAAACAGACATACAAATGTTTTTCCTTTTGTCCCGGCGCTGCTCAAACAACAACAGAAGAAATAAAATAATCCACCAGACAGTCACCAACTGTTGACACTCATGTTTCAACTTTTTTTTATGGCAGCTCCACTGCATGGCTGTGAAAATCAATGCGATACAGCGAGCTACTATTAGCCGCAGAACGGCTCAATCCCTCGTCATCCGCTTGC